>JAASFU010001084.1:0-11178 GCA_023333955.1 Globisporangium paroecandrum | reverse complement strand
TCGTGGCCTCGGATCACCATCTCTGCATCTGGGAACTCAGGAGTAGGCTTGATAGATAAAGTACGTAAGTTTGCAACCTGGTTGTCGGAAATCAATTCCTGAATCTTTTGGGATACTTCCAACTCTAGCTCTGTGGTTTTCGTGAGCGTCTGGAGACATTTTTCCTGGAAATTCGAGTCACTGTCCAAAGCAATCAATCACAAGCAAATACGCAATACAGTTGACCTTAGTTCACATCAACATTGTGTTCAGACCAAGCAGTGCGCACAATAGCATTGGCCCCAAAGCCGGTTGGCTGCTCGCGTCGCCCTTACATTGTATACCGAAAGCACAGCGCGTCGAAATCCCTTTGAAGCGATAAAACTGTTCGATGCCGCGCTTTCTGGCTCATGAGATTCGGGATCTACATCGAAAACAGCATGCAGACATAGTTATATGCATACATAAGTGCTAAGACAATCACATCAGTAAAATGAGAACTTCGCGTTACTTACCTCTAGTTCCCGTCGATCGACGCTTCTCCGTAGCTCCTGGAAAGATTGACCAAGTCAGCAAAACCAAACGGATAGTGTGAGATCGTATGGTACAGCAACTAGCGTTCCATATTGTAAGCAGCACGTACCAGCAAGGTCTCTAAGAAGTATCGCGTTCTCGCCGCCCACTCCTTGATGGCTTGATCCTGTTGATCTACTCGCTCTGACTCCCGTGTTGGCGCTGATTCGCGTTGCGGAACAGCAAGAATGCGCTTCTCTTGCGTACGGGGTTGTGCGGAGCTGTTGTTGTTGTCTTCAATTAGCAAGCCATCTCTCTGATGTTGTGGGGGCGCTTGTGTACGTTTGGTTGTTGCTTTTCGTGCATCTTGCGGCTGGAGGAGTGATGCTGAAGTTGTCGCCAGTTTTTCGATTCGTACTGGCTTGGAAAGTACAGGTGGTGGATTGAGTGTCTTCCTGGACTTGATCGGCTTGTTATGACCTTGATTTCCATTCAGCAAAGCTGGAGAGCGTTCCACTCCTCGCTGGACTATATAATAGAAGAGGTGAATGAGTAGACTCCATATCTAATCTAGCTCAATAATAGAACGTGCGAGTGTACCTGCAGCGATCAATCGAAGGCAGCTTCATACGCATCAGAGCAAACGCGGTCGTCTTCAGTTGGTGGGCGAGGGAACGCAGTATCGGCAACACACACATCAACATCTCAGTTGGGAATGACGAGAGCGTAAGTCTCACTCAACGCAGTGCGCACAACTCGTGTTACCTTCTCGCCACATGAGCCACAGAACTTTGCGCTCATCGCGCATGAATTGGAGCACGCGTCGCACACGATCGTGAACCTGGACTTGTCGCCTTCATCGCCACTACCACTACCCTGAAGCTGGCGCTTGTGCTGTTGCACTGGGAAAGCTGGTCTGCCCCCGCCACGTCTGTGTCTCATGTTGGTGCTGCTGCTGCTGCCATGACGGGTAGAATATCAACGCAAACTGCAATAAAGACGTTGAGGAGTCGCTGTGAAGCCAGCTTCAATGTGACTGGTGCACTGATGTGCACCACACCAGTCTACATCAAACTTGCTTAGTATGTTTGTGTACTCTTCCTTTTTATAAAACATAGAGGGTACAGCAGTCCTGGTTTTTGTATGCAGGTGAACACTTGTAACCTTTTAGAAATCGAATGACTAGCACTCACTCCCGTCATTATTTGTAGGTCATTTACCCTTTAATTTTTTGAATGATGGATAAGTATCCTACATTGATGTTGCCTATTCTCCTATAATGTAGGGCTTTTGTGCAGATGGCATTGGGGAGGTTAAAAGACCAGTCCAAACTTCCAAGTCGACGGCTTGGGAACTTCAAAAATGGAAAGGGCGCCAAACGAAAGTGCGCACGATGGCTATTGAATGACGATGACGGACGGTGTCTGTGAGCGTCTACGCAGCGAGCAGTGAGCGGGGCGCGACGATGACGGTGACGGTGACGCATACATACACGCTTTCGCACACATCACGTGCGCTCGAGTCATGGCGAAACGGCGCTCGCCGTACGAGATCGATCCACCGACAGCCGCAGCAAGCGCCGCTCTCTGCAATGCTGACACCGCCGCTTCCGCGCTCAAGAAGCACAAGAAGAAGCAGTCAAAGGTACTACTCAGTGATACTAGTCATACTGCAAGCAGTAGCTTCAATGGCAGTAGTACCACGAGCAATAACTACGATGGTGGAGAGAGACAGCGCAGTGGTGTCGTCTCTTCTTCTGGTGGCGGGTTCATCATGAGCGATGCAGAGCGGGACGTGATGAACGCTGTGGACGCCAAGCTGGCGGCGCTCGCGTCTGGTGGCAGTGGCGGCAGCAATAGCCATGCTGCCATGAGTTTGAAGAAGAAGGCAGCGGGTGCTGGCACAAGTCTAGCGGCTGGCGTGAAGAGCTCGACGCCTGAGAAACAACCCCCGCAGCAGCAGCAGCAGCAGATGAGTATCGAGGCGCTCGAGCAGAAGAAGATGCTGCTTCCGTACTTGGACAAGATCGAGTACATCAACTACCAGCTTCAGTACGTGCATTTCCATCAATGGTTTTGCCTTGTTATCAGTGAGTCGGTTGGTCTTGACTCTGGTTGAGGTCTTCTGCCGTCGAATAATGATCAAGCAACAGTCACGCGCCAGCAGGACTCGCAGACACCGTTTGCTCGGGAAGGCGTGATCCTAGAAGTGAAACCTCCTCTTGGTGGTGGAGGTGCTGCTGCTGCTGCTGGAATGAAAGCGCTCGTGAAGCCCAGTGTCCACGCTTCAAGTCCAGTTATCTCAACAGACCACACTGCTGTACTCGCTCGCAACCAGGAGGGTTCATCATCTGCTTCAGAAGAAGCAGAAAACGATCTCGGCAGAGCTCGAAAGCGCGCGAGAGTCTCCCCAGAGCTGCTTCGCGCGCGGTATCCGCGGCTGTTTGAGACAATTCAAGAGCCCGCGAGGCTCACGCCTCGACTTCGCCCGGTTACGTGGCTACTTAAGCTCGTTGAGGACGTTTACGACGCGATCGCTGAGGTCATACTTCCGAGTTCCAACTACCAAGATATCGTCAACGCTGTACCATCAGAGGTAGGGACGATGATCGATGCGTCACCTCGCCCCGAATCGCCCGACAGAAGCATGAAAATTTCATCTTCTTCAACAAGCGCCAAGAAGACCAAGTTCACGCCTGGAAAGTTTGCATTGCCACTGCTCACTCGACGGTTCCTCCACCACACACTGGGGTTACCGTCGCTCGCGGACCAGGACTGTCTGGACCTGATCTTCAACATGGGAGTCACGCGCGAGCAGCTCCCTCAAGTCGCGCTCTTTTGCAATTTCCTGCGCGAGCTCTTCGATGGCGACGCGCTGCTGCTCTTCCTGTTGCTGCGCAGCGTCTTGCAATCGGAGCTGAATCTGCAGCTGAGCTCCAAGGAGAAGCTCGCGCGCACCTCGAGTTCCAAGAAGTACATGCGAGGCGATCTCTTTGAGATTGTTTCGCATCCGCTGATCCCCGATGGCACAAAACAGGTGGTGCTTTCAGAGAATGGCTGTGAAAGCATCTTGCGGAGGCTGTTTATTTACTCCCTGGAGCTTCAAAGCCTCAACCACCGAGAAGACAAGAAGATCCCAACGCCGTTTGTGCTCGCCCAGTACCTGACGAAAGACAAGCTACTGATCGGCTGTGGGACGAGACCTACGATTGAAGTCTTCTTTGGACGCATGGTCGACAATTTTCGAGAGGTCAGTGAAGACATTGTCGCACAGTTCAAGTACAACGACGACGGTACGCCCTACGTGATGCGGTGATGATACCCTACTAGTTGTACTGGAAAGGCTAATTAACCATTGTGTGTTTGGTTAGCTCAGGTGAATCGCTGACCAACCTGATCCGGCTGCGCGACACGATCTCCTGTGACTCTAAGATCGACAAGATGCTTGTGCACTATAGTGACCAGGAGCGCATGCTGCGCAATCTCAAGATCGAGTTCATGAAAATGGAGCGTGCGGCAAGCAACAGTAATGGCGACAACAAGTTCCGCACCCAACTTGTGCTACTGCAGAACCGAATCCGCCTGCAAGAGCAGGATCTGCAGCAGCTCCAGAGCGAGATCAGCGCGACCGAGGTGCATGTGAACGATGTGTGGCGAGAAGTCGTGCAGCCTCAGCCTGTGAAGAAGCGAGCAAAGCTGGGTAGCTTGATAAATAGCTCGTCCACGAAGTCGTCACCAACACTGACAGAGCTTGCTTCCGTGCTGGGTCGCTTCGAATACTACATCGCGCGGCTGCAAAAGAAGCACGACATTGAATTGAAGGCGTCGGCGCTGCTCGCCAAGCCCTGGAAGCAGCAGATGGAGGAGCTCAAATTGCGCATGGTAATTCGCATCCAGCGTGCCTACCGCGCGAGAAAACGCGCACGCGAAACAAAAGCGCAGGCACTCGAGAAAGTGCGCGACAAAGTTCGCGAGCGAGATCTGAAACTCAAGAACGAGGCGACGGATCAAAAGCGACTGCAGGCGCTCCATGAGAAGGACATGCAGCGTCATCAAACCCGGCTGCAGGCCAAGAAAGCGGAAGAAGAGCTTGCAAAGGCGGAAATCGTTGCAAAACAGAACGATCTCTTGAGGAAACTACGAGATGAAGAGATCGCACAACGCAATCTCAAACGCAGTCGCCAGCAGCGAGCGCGGACGTTCAAGCAGTGGCAAGACTTTGTGGTACGGCGGCGCAAGAAGTGGCAGGCGAACAAACTGTTTGTGAAGTTCAAGTTTGCGCAGTGGAAACGTCACTTTGCGGCTTTCAAGAACCGTGAAAGAGCAGCAATTCACATCCAGAAATTTGTGAAAGCGGTTCAGAGGCACGCGCAATTTCGCCGCATGCTCAACTTACGGATCAAACGCAGCAGAACCGCGAAAAAGCACCTGGCGAAAGTGCATCTTCGAAAGTCGAACGCGCTTTTCAACCGCTGGTGCAGCTTCACGCTCTACAACCAGAACCTCAAGGCAAGCTTCCAAACCACGCTCTTGAAAAGAACAGCGTACTGGTTTCAGCAATGGATCGCATTCATTCAAGCCTGGAAACAAAAGAAAGTCGATTCTGCGAAGCTGATACAGCGAGTGTACCGTGGTCGCATCGCTCGCCAAGTCTTCCGCTATCAAAGGATTCGACACCAAAGCGCGCTGTCGATCCAGCGAGTGTATCGCGGGCATAAGTGTCGGGCTGTGGTAAATCTACTGAAGCAGATCAAACGCCACCAAACAACTCGTTGTGCTGTGCTACTCCAGCAGATCAAGCTTCGAGAAGTGCATCTGTGCTTTTGCAGATTCAAGTTGCATGCAGGTTGGGAGCACGCGATCAAGCGAATGGCTCGGAATCGCCGCATTGGAACTCAATTTTGCGTGCTGGATGGATGGACTCGGTTCGTACGCCACAGACGAACCAAGCGCGCTGCTTTCCTTCTCAAGCAGTACGAGAGTGCGGTGCTGATCCAGCGAAACTACCGGCGCCATCGCTGTCAGAAACTGTTTCGCGAGTCGATTGTTTATCATCGCGCCTCGATCGTGGTTCAGCGCGTGTTTCGAGGCTTCGAAGGCCGAGAGCGTGCGAAGAAGCGCCGATGGGAGTACAATGCAGCGATCGCACTGCAGAGCGCGTGGCGGAAGCGTCGTGCAAAGAAGCTGGCGGAGGCAATTCGAGCCGAGAAGATCCTGCTCGGCGCATTCAAAGGCGACTACTCTGCGACAAATCGAGCGATCGCGTCAGGGTTTTGGTACGTCGCAGACCAAGAGGGCAATGGGATCTTGCATATCGCTGCCGCAGCAGCCCACAAGAGACTCGTGAAGCTTTGTTTGCGGAACAATTTCGATATCAATGCCGTGAACAAGCGCAACCAGACACCGCTGCACCTGCTGCTCACGAACAGTCCGCCTCATGCTGGTAATGCTGGCGCAATTATCATCGATGATGACGAGGAGATACAGCAACGAGCAGACAAGGTCGCGCTTGCAGCGTATATGATCGACCATGGCGCGCGGCATGAAGCCCCCGATCAAGACGGGTTCACGCCACTGCTGCTCTGCTCCGTATTGGGCCAAACCGATGCGGTCGAGATGCTGCTCGAGCGAGAAGCAAACACCGACGCTCGCTCATTTTCTGGAGGTCTCAATGTTGTCCAGCTAGCGACTGAGGGCAACTATTCGACCACGCTGCAAGCTCTGCTGGCATCTCGAGGGTTCGATTACGACCAGAATATGCGAGACACCGTGCGGCTCTTGCACGCGTGTGCAGGTCGCGGGCTTATCGACTGTCTCCGAGTTCTCATTGCGCACATTCAGGAGCGCTTTGACACTTTCCCAGCAAACGTACTCGACACTGCAGATGACGAAGGGTACACGCCGCTGATCTACGCGCTCAGCAATGGGTTTGTGGACATTGTGCAGTGTCTGCTAGAGAGTAATGCTGGTCCTGACGTGAACGACTACTTTGGCCGCTCGCCGTTGCACTTCGCAGTCGGTTTCGACGATCCGTTGAAGAGCGAAGCGATGGTCAAGCTACTGACCATGTATGAAGCCGACGTGAATGTCAAGGACAACGACGGCGATGCACCTCTGCACTTGAGCTCCGATCGCGATGACCGCATTGTGTGTACGTCGCTACTGCTTGCACATGGCGCATTGATTTGCTCGAATACGCTCGGGAACCACCCAACGCACATTGCAGCACGCCACGGCGCAGTCGCGACGCTCAAGGTGCTTGTGCAGTATGGTGGCGACATGAACTTGAAGAACTACGAAGGGAAGACCCCGCTCGGCATGGCGCGCATGCACGACCAGAAGGCGGTGGTGCAGCATATCGCCCACTATTTCGCTCAGGAAGCACTGGTGGAGACAGGAGGTGCAGATGCAGAGGACAACCAGGCTCTAGAAGATCTTGGTGAAGACAATGCGGTTAAGCGGACATATTCCCTGGACGAGGCGGTCCTAGAAGGTCTTCTCCAAGATGATGACGGTGATGATGATAATGACTCGAACCAGCTGCGTCCGAGGGAGATGACTCCTGCAGACTGGCAGGACGCACTCAAGAGTGGCTATTGGATGAGCAAGATCGCTGAGTGGACGCAGTACATTGACACGAAAAACGACATGCCCTTCTACGTATGCGAGAGCGTGGATCCTGATAGCAGTGACGATCCACCACTTTTTACTTGGGACCCGCCGCCAGAGTTTGAGGCGTCGCTGGGCGAAGGCTGGCGCATTGTACGCGCCAAGACTGGAGGCTCAATGCGCAAACTGAGCGAGACAAACATCAATGAACAACAGTTGCCGGCCAAGCCTCCAAGTGCTGGTGTCCAGTATTTCTACCACAACAAGCTCACAGATGAAGTACGGACTAGCATCCCGCCGATCAACTACTCGCTTTTACAGGACATTGTGCAGAACTCCAAGCGGCAGAAGATGCTGCGCGCCAAAATCCACAAAGTCACTGCTGCAGATACCAGCGCGTCCGCGATGGAGTACATGCGGTTCTTCCACGCGTTCGAGGAAGAGAGTGCGCAGATGCGCGCTGAGGTCCACGCGGCGATCAAGATCCAGCGCCATTTCCGCACAAAAAGAACTAACACGATGCTCAAAGCGCTGTTGCACGAGAGCCGGAGCGCTCTCAACCTCCAGCGCGCGTTCCGAGGACGCAAAGCGCGTCGACTTGCTGCTTTTAAGCGCAAAGAGCATGCAGATGCGACAACGATCCAGGCTCTTTGGCGTGGATTTGCAGCTCGCAGACAGGAGACATTGGTTCTCTACGACCAACGCGTGGCTCACTTGCGACGTCGAGTTGCTGCACTCAAGATCCAGCGCCTGTTTCGTGGCTGGACAGGTCGTAAGGCGTGCTATCGCGCGAAAGTGGTCAGTACACTGGAACCGAAAGGTTATTTCGCATGGGAACAGCTCCGACAGCGCTCACGTGTTGTGCGCTCTTTCGAGGTCTGGGACGAGCTCAACCCCGTTCGCGATTTCCCAGGAGTGCTGTTCTACTGCCACCAAGTCACGCGAACGTGCAGTTGGGAGAAACCAAAAGAGTGGGTGCTTCAAGACCGTCTGGACTTTGAAGAGCGCTGCCAGTTGTTCACGTGGGGGTACATGCAGCAGATGAAGCTCGCGACTGTGAGGTTACAGCGGCTCTGGCGTGCTCGACTAGCTCGGATTTTGTTTCAGATGATCATCAAGGCAGTGCGACTCATGCAGACCTGCGAGCAGGAGTACCTGGAAGAGCCGACGAATCTCGTGAAGATGGGCAACTACGTGCTGTACCTGCACACGATCACGCACGACTACGAGCGCGCGCGACCGCTCTATGGACGGCTGATGCGCATGATGGCGCAGCGCGGACCCGACGTGCCGTTCATCCTGTTCTCATATGGTCTGTTCCTGCATGTGACCCAGGAGGAGGACTCAGGTCTCGTGGAAGAGATGATCCTGCGCGGGAAGTTGAAGGACCCACAACTTATCAAGTACAAGATGGCGTTCCTTGGCTTTTTCCGCCAGGCGATGGTGCAGAACCCGCTGGACGCCGAGAGCAACCTCAACTACGTGGCGTGCGTCCAGTGGCTCTACGAGCACTACGACGAAGCTACAAAGTACTATTTGCGAGCGATCGCGGCGAACCCGCACAAGAAAGGGCCGATGGAGCTCTTCCAGGAGATGCTGAACCGGAAGCGCCAGGTGGACAGACTCAAACGCAAGAATTCAAAGCCCACGGTGAAGAAGAAAAGTGCACAACCACGACAACTAGGAGGCACGGAGGAGGACGATACTGAAGCTCAGTACGATGGCTACGAGGTGTTTCGACGCTGGCAGGCGGTGCAGGCTCAGGAGGAGGATCTGTAGCGACACCGCGCGTTTGAAGCTGCGAAGGACGCGAGTGACCGTGTGGCAGCTGCGAAGAAGATCCGGGCGCGCTTTCGACGGAGGCTGGCGATGCGCAAGACAAACCGCTTGAAGGTCGAGCGGCAGATGGGGGCGTCCATCGCGGAGCTCGCAAAACAGGAAGTAGTATACGACAAGGTCGTCGCAGCGTTCGACCTAGTGTCAATGTCGAGTAGTAATGCGTCTGCGACAACTGGAACCAAAGCCAAGAGTAAAACCCTGAAAGCAGTGCCCAAAGGGCCACTCAGTATCCCAATCGTAAAGCTCGATGCGCTATTCGAGAGCCTCAGCATCGGACTCAGTGACGACGAAGTGGCAGCTGCGAGTGTCCAGTTTCGAGAGACGCACCCGAAGCTGCAGAACGTGAACGTAATGGATATTTACCAGTTTGCAGAAGCGAATCCGGTGCTGAACGCCCGAGTGTCGGCGTCAAAAGCCCAAGGCAAGTGAACTAGGCCAGAGACTCCCATTAGGAATGGCTGACAGTGAAATGCCTCTAGAGAAATGAGAGGCGAGTTTACTCACCTACTGTATTGGCCAACGTTATCGCGAGCACAAACGATTGCTCGACGAAGCTCACATTGACATTTTTGTTGTCCGTGTCAGCTTCAGCATCGTCTTTGACGACCCATGATTATTTCCCCGGCAGCCTCTAGTGATTACAGCAGAGCACTTGGCGGTATTTTGTTTCCGCAAAGTGTATATATGCGCACTCGCATTCGACTCCTTGATTGCAGGATTCGAGCGCACCACCGATTCGTGCTTCAAAAGAGAGGAGGCTTTGACTGGCGCAGTGTCCGGTGATCACCACACACAACGCATCGCGATGCAGTGTTTCATGTTTGATCTGCTCAAGTGATGACGAAGATTCTCGACAAAGGTTTAGCGAGACGCATCGCCTCGGCACTCACGTACACACCCAGAGCCATCATAGCTCATAGCTACAGCATGTTCATTCCGTTGCTTGCCGAGATGGAGTCAACGATCAGGACACCTTTCTAAGCACAAGAAGAAGCCTGAGAGACGAGATCAGAAGATTAAACGAGAAAACGTAACGCCAAATTTGGCAGATCCATTTTTCACTTCCAGCCAGCCAGCCACCAGCATTCTTGGAGATTATTGTTGGTGGCTGTATTTTGTGTTTGGAATCCTTAGCCTCAGTGCAATTCAGCATCGAACATTAAGAACCGAAAAAGAAGTCAAATCTGTCTATTGACTCGAGAGACTCGAGAGTCTCACGGACTTGACTCGTATCCGTCCATTCCATCGTCGTCGTCTCTTTCTCTTCTGACTTGGGCTTGTGTCTCACGCCGCCACATTGTGGAGGAAGGAAAGCAGGAAGCCAAAACTCAAAAAATGATCAACACCAGAAAACCGCACAAGGAGGAACGGATGAAAACTGCGCCTTCAACGTGTGAGCTGTGGGTGTCATGTCAACCAGTGTGTCACCACTGCAGCCACCCCATCACGCGACCCGAGGCGATTACGGCAACTGGGTTCTTTTGCCATCCGAGTCTCAACCAACTGGTTATTGATGTAACACCTGCATTACACGATAGCAATGTATATTTTATGATGCAATATACTACTTTGAAAAGGTGATTCTTATCATGTAACAGCGATTTTCTTTCGTGAAGAACATCCATAAACACACAGGTATTATATTTGGCAGAATTACGGCCTGTCGCTGCGACAAAATGTGCCGCCCATTGGAAGAAAGATCGGGCGGAAGCGGGATGATGGCATTCGCCAGATGGGATCGTAAATGCGAAGCCAACACTGAAAGAACGGGCAGGGGAAATGGATCCTCAATGCACACTTGAACCGACTTGTTCAACCAGCGCGCATCCCTCCTCTCCCTGTCTGAACTGAACGTGGAGTGCTGTGCAGCCCAGTCTCCCAGGGCCAGGCAAGGCCTTTGTCTCTCACTTGCTTGAGTGCCCTCCGCTCTCTTTCCGAAGAGCTCACTTCCCAATTTACCTCGCACAGGTTAATTCCCACAACCCCAAGCCTCTCCCAGATTTCTTTACCAGCCAATCTCTCAGCAATGAAGTTCTCGATCGTCGCCCTCGCCGCCACTCTCGCCGTCGCCAGCGCCGCGGACTGCGACCTGACCAAGATCGCCCCGCTGATCACGAGTCCGGAGGTGGCCACCTGTACCACGGATTCGGGCTTTTCGTTCACGGCGCCGACGACCCCAACGGGCGAGATGCTCACCCAGATCTGCGCCAGCAGCGCGTGTCAAACCGTGCTCACGGCG
>JAASFU010001083.1:0-11186 GCA_023333955.1 Globisporangium paroecandrum | reverse complement strand
TGGTAGTATCCATAGGATATCTGGAAATCCAAGAAACTTTTGAGGTAACCTCGAGTTTGGGGAACTAACTCTGGTTTCACGAAGTCCACGGCACTAGTGTGTCGTGAAAGCTTGCATACTTCAATACTACCAGTTCACAAACGAGAGACACGAACTCGGATGCTGACTGTGGCATCTTTTGAGTGAAGCATGCGGCTGAAATGATTGATCACCAGCGCATAAGAGGTTTCTGACCAACTACCATTTTCTTTCCAAGCATGGACCGATTTCCACAACTCCCCTCACATAAACCTCTTTATATCATACGTATATGATAGAGATATTTGAGCAGTTGCATTTTGAAAGCAAATAGTCTGATCAAATGGCCTCTATTAGCACATTGGACCTGTTTATTACGCAAAAGCCCTTTGAACGAAATTTCGAGGTGGACCCCTGCGAAAAAAACGCGTTGACAGTCCTGATAGATAGATGACTGCATTTGTCCGCCCATAACTCAGTACCAAGTGCTGCACTGGCGCGCGCATTTGAATGACCAGCAGTGCATCGATAGCGAAGCTACATGTATTTATCAATCCATACAAACAAAAGCAACTTGATGGGCTGACCTCTGACTGACGGTTTGTTCCACCCTGATGAGAAGGCTCTTTCGTTCGCGATGGGTGTCGAAATGTTGGCCCAAGGGGCGTTAAGGAAGGTTGGCGGACGCTGCACTTGTGTTGTGTGCCACATCCACCTGAACGCTAACGGGTGTAAACGGCGGTTAACCAGAACTGTCACTCCTGCCAAAAACTCATGTGGCCCACTCTCTGCACCCCAAAGCCTTAACTCATTTCAAATACAGAAAAGATGAATTTCAGCAGACGACAGTTCCTAATTGTTAATACCAAGATCGACCTGGATTTGGAAATCGTATTTTCATGCTTTGGAAGTTTGCTCCTATGCGCATGGTTTTTTCTCCCCCGCCCGCCTTCCTTTGAGGCAGAGAGCCCACCGACACGCACTCCACTCGAAAGCACCTAACGGCTTCGCGCATCAAGCCCAACGAACCAGAAGCCCTCCTTCGCGTGTACGAGGCGAGCTACGACGCACACGACCACGGCAACCACCAGCAGACTCAGAAGCGCAAAATGACGATGCACGCGTGGCGCTCGCTCTCGCGCAGCATCCTCGTGTTCACGAACGTGCTCTTCCTGCTGCTCGGCTCCGTGCTCGTCACGCTCGGCGGTGCGTCTTGCTTGCGCTCTCTCTCTCTCTCTCTCTTTCTCTCTCTCTGTATATAAGTATATGCTGTGCTTGTAGTGGTGGTGTCGCTAACATGACTTTCTGTCTCTTTCTCTCTCTGTGATCGTGCCGTGTATGCGTATTGTGTTGTAGGCTACATGGTGTCGCTGCCGGACGTGAACGAGTTCTCGGACGGCGGCATCACGAGTGCGATCATCACGTGCGGCGCGCTGATCATCCTCATCGCGCTGCTGGGCTGCTGCGGTGCGCAATGGGACAGCAAGGTGTTCCTTTTTCCGTACGCGATCCTCGTAGTGGTGTCGGTGATTGCGCAGCTCTCGCTCGCGGGCTTCATGTACCACGTGCACGGCTCGCTCGTGACGGTGTCCAACAGCAACTTTGACCTGTCGGTGCTATCCCCCGGCGACCAGGGGATCCTCAAGTGGATCAACAGGCGCTTCAAGGACGCGTACAACCACTGTGGACTCGCGGTTGACATCGACCTCACGGTGCAGAAGAAAGCGCTCATGGCGACTTGCGAGAACCCGGACTTTGTCTGGTTCGCCAAGTTTATCGAGTCGAACTGCCGCATTGGCACGCCGGAGTTGACGCCCGGCAGCGATTTCCTGAAATGCGCCGGCGCGAACTTCAGCCTGGGCGACTCGATGACCGAGCACTCGATGCTCTGCGCGTGCGAGTCGCGCATGATCCTCTGGGTGAACGACCAGTCACTGCTCATCGCGGTGTTCATCTTCGCGATCGTGTTCTTCGAGATCGCGCTCGTGACGCTCTCGTGCTACGTGATGTTCTCGCGCCGCGGCCGCCGCCAGGGGTACCAGGAGATCCGCATGCCGATCAAGCAGCAGCAGGGGCCGTTCAACCCACACCCGCGCAACTACTACGGCCAGTCAGCGCAGCAGCAGCAGCAGGATCGCCAGCCGTTCAACGCGCCGCAGCAATCGTACGCAGCGCTCGGACAGAACGCGAACAACAGCCAGCCACCGTACCCGTACAACCAGCAGCAGCAGGGCCAGGAGCACGGGAATGGACGACCAATCCTCGGCCCGTCCATTTAAACAGGGAGACAGCAAATGGGTGATGAAGGAGAGAGAAGGAGGATGAGAGTGCGTCAAGCCCCAGCAGCGGGTGAAGTGAGAGAGAGAGAGACGAAGAGAAATGTTTTTTTTTGAAATTTGAACTAGGGAAAAATGAAGTTGCAGTCAGCCTGTTGTCCAAGGTGTCCGTCCATTTGTGAGTCGATGTGTGCGTACGTGCGATTGTGTATGTATTCCAGCCAGGGCTTCCAAGAGATTTCGCTCAAAGCAGGCACCTGGATCATCCGCCTCTCATACTGGACGCCAAAGCTTCCAAAGCCTCGCTGTGTGCGTGACGCCATGCTTGCTCGCAAGCCCAAGCGGTCCGAGACCCCTTTCCAAAGCGGCTGGCGTCTTATTGTAGGTGAGAGCGAGATTCTGAAGTAGGTCCCCCACATGTCAAGATCGATCCGACAAAGCCACACATTTGAAGATGACGACCAAGGATGCTGACCGAGTCCTTGGTCGTCAGAGATGAGGCGAACGCTCGCGAATGAGAGATCTCAGGCAGACGGGTGAGGCGCTGAGTTTGGGATTCGGCAGCCACTCACCAAGTGGCTACGGAGAGGGTCTTGACGATCGCGTAGGCCCATCAAAGCCAGCTTCAAAGCCGCGAAAGTCTACAGATCTGCGGATTTTGATCTGCAAGCACAAAAGCAGCATAGGAGGCAGATCGGAATTGCCGCTCCCATAATCGACGAAGACGCGGCCGCGACCACACGATAGAGCGACAGACAGGCACCACTTGCTATTGTGGGTGTTGCTCACTCACTCGCCACTGCACTGGTTTTCCCATTTCCTTCTCACCAGTTCACTCATCACTCACTCTCTAGCTCTTCCTTTACGCCCCACTTGCCCATTCAGTACAGGACTTGAGCACAGGACTTCACCAGAGAGCAAGCATCTGGTTGGATGAGCTTTACTTGTGTGGGTTTGCAAGGTTCAAGGCAGAAGAAATGCAATGCAAATGGGACCCAGGACCAAGCAAAGCGAACCCATTCATTCATTCACTTTTTGCGTCGGCAGATCGTGACGAAAAGTGAGAAAATGCAGTTCCGGTTCGTGATTATGACCGCCGGTAATCATCTCACCTTTTTTGACGCGACAGATGTCATCACCTCAGCAAACAGGTGGTGCCAAGCTTGCAACTGTGCACGTTGGAATAGCTGCACGAACATTATGATGCAGGTGTGAGCTGCTCTTGGTTTCTACTTCTCGTAATTACCAATAGCGCCCAGTGGACGACACAAAGCGAATTGGCGAATTTGCGGGCTTTCAGCTCACCTACCTCGTAGATTTCAGGCAAGCATGTTTGAGGTTCCCTTTGAAGATGCTTATAAAGCACTATATTGAGGACGCTTCTTTGATCATTTCTACTAGCATATTATGATGCTGACAGTGATCATGAGACAGCAAACGTTTGATGACTCTTCCACATGTTCCAAAAACCACTCGCTTGCCAATGCTGTTTTGTGTGGTGCTGCACAATTTGAGAGATGAGAATGAACCGACCTACCCTCAAAGCTGATCATGTGTCCTTCTGATGACCACACTATTCATTCCACATGTAATGAGTTAAACACCTCGTATTACGTAGGTAGATCACTCTATTCTATTCTCTTGACAGGAATACGGTCATCGATTCACAATAACATTTCCCCCATTTATGGCTTCATCAGCATCAAAAATTGTATGGTTCACGCAAAAGTAAACTTGTGAAGACCATACCATCTCAAAGAGAGAAATCATTGAGAAAGTCGTCAGGGCTATGTCGCTCTTTGCTTGCTTGCTTTGTGAGTTGAGCCGAAGCCGTGGGACCACTGGTGTTTGATTGTCTGGTCTTTGTTTGCTTCGAAAAATAGGGAGGGAGCGACTCGCTCAACCAATCGTCACGCAAGCAAACTTCAACGAAATAGCTGAGGCCTTTTCTGTTTTCCGGCCGGTCCACGTCAGTCCAAAAGCCGTAAACTCGTCATCAACCGAGTGCACAACCAGCGGCAATTCTTCCACAACCAAATGGCAATCCAGAATTATATCAAATTTGTGACTATCAGAGCCAAAACAATGTACAAATACTAGACATTAACATATCCACCTGCCAGGCTCTTCATTAACTAACATGCTGATGTTCATTTGGCTCTCAAGCACAGCGTTGGATGCATTTTTTAGACTGGGTTTGCAATAGCGAATGTCCGTTATTCCTTAAAAAGCTGATGGGAAAATCTTCAAATCTGTGAACGTGAATGTGAGGCATCCATTGATGGCGCACGCAATTTGCTTTAAGCAATCCCGAGTGTACATTGGTTTGGCTGATATCTTCACCTCTGTCTCGTCTGTTTTTGCTTTGTGGACCTGGGTCTGAGTACCCCCGATAATTAGTATTTTGCTTGTTGATAAAAGCATTCTTGCTAGAAGTGGATCAGCCATTGCACTGTGAAATTCTATCTTCAGACCAATGAATTAAACCAAGTTGTCAAAAACCACCCGACCAAAAACCGGCAAAGAAGTTTCAGCTTGCAGTGTGCGATGGATGATGGGCTGCTCTTGTGCATGTTTGTGATTGCTTTCTTTTCTTGTTCGCTTGATCATGGGGTTGTGGAGAAAGACCAACAAGCAACAGCTTCTGTTGTGGAGCTTGCTTTGGCGTTGGCCGACTCGCTCGCTCGCTCACTTCCCAAACACACCACAGCAGAACAGGTCACACACACAAATTAGGACCGAGCAAGCGCAAGAAAGCCAGTAGGCGTCCTCACCGAGTCGCGTCGCGTCACCACTGCTCTTATTTTTAGCATTACAGCCCAGAGAGTACCCACCGTCCCCAGCCAGTGGTGATTTGCAGCAACAAGCAAGAAACAAACTTGCGCCAACAAGCAAACAAACACCCACACACAGAAACAAAAAAACACACACAAGCTGATAGCAACTTACGCGTGTCGACATGATGAAGATCACAGAGCTGCTCAATGTGCCGGCGGCGTCGGCGCATGCGCAAGACGACTATGAAGATGACGTGGAGATGCGCGAAGCCTCCGAGTACCACCAGCAGCAGCAGTCGCCACCGCCGATGACGAAGAGCCCGCAGCCCCACAAGCGCATGGACATGGCGTCGCTCGACCTCTTCGCGCAGCAGTGAGTTCGCAATGGCGCCCGTAGGAAAGACTGACTACCAGGTCAGTATGTTAACAATTCCTAATCTTCTGCCTGTGCTCTCTCTCTCTCTCTCTATATATATATATATATATAGGAAGCTGCCGCGCGAGACGCAGCGCTCGAAAGTGCAGGACCTGTCGATGAACCGCATCATCCAGGAGCTCCACTCTGGTCCAGCGCACCAGCAGTTGCAGACACAGAAGTTCCCTCTCGAGGTGACGCAGAACAGTCACCCATCGCTGCCGAATCACAAGGACGACACGTCGGCGGTCGCAGCGTCTGCGATGCTCTCGTTTACGAGCAGTAGTGTACCACCACTACCGCCACCTGCTTCTTCTTCTTTTTCCCAGCTAATCCACCACCAACAGCCCCAAACAGTGACCACCACACCAAAAGCCAGGTCACGGACGGAAAAAGCGGGCAAAAGCCAGAAGCAGAGCAAGCAAAGCAAGCGGACCTCCGTTTTAGCAATTTCGGGTGTCAGCGCCACGGCGGAACAGGGCCGTGACGATGATGAGGGCGGTGATGAGGGCGATGAGGCAGGATCTCGACGGCGCCGCGCGCGTAATGGCTTTGCGCCGCTCACCGAGTCCGAGAAGCGCGTCAAGCAGCGCCAGCTCGTCAAGCGTTCGTACTACCGCAAGATCGTGAGTTTCTGTATTATGTTTTCGAGCACAAGTTGCAAGTCAGCACCATTTAGAAACTGTGCGCTAACAGTTTGTTTTCTCGATTTCTGAATAAAACTATTCTGTAGGACACGATCAATGAGCTGCGCGAAGTGGCCGAGAAGCTCGAAGACGAGTTCCAGACCGTGCTGGACGGCCGGAGGAAGTACTCGGCGCAGCACCAGCTGGAGCTCTCGCCATTTGAAGCACTGCGCGAAAAATACACGCAGCTGGCGATTTCTAAGGATGATCTGCGGATGGAGAACGAGGCGCTGCGCACGCTGGCGGCCGAGCAGTCCAAGGCGCGCACGCGCGTGGGCATTCTGCTGGACGAAGAGCTCCGTGAGCAGGAGGAGGTCGCGCGCGTCGCGGAGCTCGGGCCACTGCGAGCAGCAATCGCAGCGGCAGCGCCGCAGAGTAACGCTACGAAACCCGAGAATGTGAACGACCCGATCAACCCTGTGATCCAGATCAAACCAATTTCCGAGGCTGAGTGCATGGAGATCGTGAAGGAGGCGTACGTGGAGATCATGAAGTTCAGAGATGCGCAGAACTACGTGACGACCGGCGCGAGCGTGTTTGGCTGGCGCGATCGACGAAGAGTCGAGGGTGACACGATGAAGTTCTTTTTGGAGAAAACGTTTACATTCACGGCGGAGCAGGTGGCGACCACGATGTGGGGGATCCTGTCGACCGAAGCCGGCGCGAACCGCATCTACAAGACGGACTTTTCGATCCAGTTCCACTTGGTGCAGCGCGTGAACGGCAACAACGTCGTGTTCTACCGCACGATCGAGCGCGCGGGCCAGGGCGTGGTGATCAAGTCGCTGGTGCTAGGCTCACTCGTGCAGATTGACACGGGCTTCATGTTGCTCTTCCGGTCGCTGGACCCGACAGAGAGACTGGTGAAGAAGACGCCAGAAGAGGAAGAGAGTCCTACAGCATCGCCGTTTGCAGTCGAGAAGCGCGAGATCTGGAGCGAGGTGTTCAGCTGGGGGCTCTACGAGCACGCGGGGGAGCACCAGGAGTACTGTCGCAATTCGTTTGGAGGGTTCGTACCGAGCTCCAGCGCCACGACGCTCGAGTTCTGGCTCATGCACATCCTGCTGATCGCCGTACGCTGCGAGAACGAAGCCATCGGCCCAACGTTCGCGCTGCAGTGAGTGAATGAGTGGGTGGAAGGAAAACCCACCAATCAACCTCATACACGCATGTACAGTATTTGTATCTGGTATCTCGATGTCGTCCGCGAATGGTGCCGAAGCTGTTGATAGAGACCTAAAGGTATCGTAGCGTATTTATTGTTGCACAACTACTTTTTTTTCTTACTACTCTGGATGGTTCTTATGAGAGTTGCTCACTCGCGTTGATATCGAAACGCTCCCCTGGTGGCGAAATCTATGTTAACTCTGTTGTACATGGTCCGCTTTTGAGTGCTGCCATGCGACTGCAAGGCCCAGCCAGCATCTTTCCCTGGGTCTGCTGTAGCTCTCTGGTGTGGGGGTTGCTCGTCCTGGTGTGGGTGGCTCCACGTGATCCATTCTAATTGCCTGCCTACTGAGGCTGTGCGCTCGCTGAGTACTTGGGATGGTTGACCGCTCCTTAACGTCGTCTGCTTGTCCATTCATCTGCTGGGTGATCAGATTGCTGCATGTAAAGTGCGTTTGGCAATGACACTGGAATGCGGCAACTCGTTGTTTTCCGCCCCCAACAACTACCAATATCAATCGCCGATTGGTAAGCTTGGGTTGTGCTGCTTGAGGTGATGTATGAATGGACTGGAAGTGAAAGGCTGATTCGATGACACAAATCAAGGGGGCACACGGGGAAAGTGGAGAGGAGGGGAGGTGCTATATTGCTCTATTGGAAACAGAGAGAAGAGAGATACTGTACAGCACTCGGATGCCAGCGCACTTTTGCGAATATGCTTGGAACTTCGAAAGTCATCTACGCGATTCGGTCTGCAGCCCTTGGCTTCAAGGGGACTGACGAGTCCAGACCCATCCTCGCAACCGAAGTGCAGCGCATGCACAACTGCCGATGGGCTGTTCTAAACTGACACAAGGATGCGCGCATCAGTTAGAACAAGCACAACATCGCCTACCGACCGATTTCGACAGATGCTGGGGTTGAGAGGTATACAATCCGTTCGCTCGCATCCAGCCAACCAGCACTACATGACTACAGTAGACCGTTAATGGCTATCCATGATGAACATATTCGGATCCAGCCTAACTGGTCGGGCTCTGTTAGCTGGAGGCAGTCGGTCCACTCGACTCGCTGCTGATTCGGACGATGTAACAACCAACCAAGGACACAACCAGCCACTGCAAACTGAAAATCCACCCACACCTCGAAAGCAGGGGGATGCTTGTAAATGCGTGGTGCAAGGGATACTGAACAATCCGAACAATCTGAACAATCTGAACAGTACCGCGTATGCATGTCCAGAACGAGACACTTGAGGCTGCTATTTGTGAGAGTGGAGGTCGACACACGCCTGGCAGTGAAGGTCGACATGGAGACCTACCTCACTTCGATCTCGGTGCGCGGTTGCTGGATTTTGTCGCGCTAGAGTGGCGCTCACGACGAAGAACTCTGATTCAGCAGCCGTCGGTCAACTGAACAAAGCGCACGCACGGGCTGCCTTTTCAAAAGAGCCAGCTTACGCAGACTCGTCGAATGGAGGGCAGGCAGACTTTAGAATAAGAAATCCTGTGTGCATGTTTCTGAGTCTGCTAGAGATTCCAAATCCACCCACCCACGTGCTTTCGCCGTGGTAGAGTCAGTTCTATCGGAGGACGACTCCCACACATCTCCATGATACGAAACAGAATGAAAGTGTACATCGCCCCCATTCCATAGACATTCGATACAGGGTCTTCAGCTTACTGAATGAACTGGAGTGGACGCGCGAGCTTCACTTAGCCAGTCAACAGTCGATTGTAAACCGACTACGTCGAATGATGATTGAGATGTGAAAGAAGCACACACACATAGCGCTTGCACCCACGCATTGAACAGCTAACAGCCAAGAATATGTTTGGCAATGTGCTCCTTGCCTAAGATCTACAAGCCTGGTGACGCGTCCACTGTTGCTGATTTGGCGAAGCAGCAACCAGCAACAATCATCCACTCATCGCAACAAGAATCCACCGAAGCTTCGGACATATGTGGGACGCTTTTGCTCGAATGTGTGTGTGGCTGTATCTTGCCTTCTATTCTACTTCAGTATTGAGACTTGAAGTGTAACAAGTCCTGGTGTGTGAACCCTTGAGCTCTCTAAAAGCCTGATGTGTGAGTGAGGGTCGAGAATCCCGGGAGTGACGGTTGCATTGACCAAATTAGTCCGATTGCACTCCTCACCTCGGAGTAATGTCGCTGATTTTTTGTCACTGTTCGTGACCTGGAAACGCCCATCGACTGTGGACCAACTGAACAGCATATCCTGGTACTATTCTAAGTAGGGGAGTCTGAGCGGCCTATCTCTATCGAGCATGTCTGAGCATGTCTGAGCACGTCGCGTGGTGCAAGTGAAGGGTGTTCAGGCTTGAGTCGCCCCACACCCGCGAATAAATCATCTCACTCGGTGTCGTTGTCGGCTTCATGTGGAACTAGCAGACACCACCCCATGCAGCCAGATGGGTCGGGCCTCGACAAAGCCGTTCATGGTACCCGCGTCACGAGAAAGTTCGTCCTAATCAGAAGGTGGGATCGCTGAATGAATCTACCCACCGGTGATCTTTTGACCGTGTCCAAAGCAAATGGCGAATGCTCGACTCCAGCGCCCGAATGATTGACAGGTTGGCAAATTTTGAGCTTTAACAAACCCGTCATTTTCACTTGTTGTATGTTCAGGAACGAGTACGTGTCCGATAGTAGAAGGGTGCTTACTCTCTCGGTGGTAGATATTCTTGTCGCTTTCATGATGTAGCAATCAGCACACATTCCTCCGTCGCAACCGAGCCGCAAAAAACCACCGAAGAGCGCCGAGCGGGATGCTTGTAGTTGCGTTAAGACCCATCGTTGGTCACTTGTATCCATGGCCCACCCAGTCTGCGTTGACTTGCTGAGTGGGCAAATAATGGTTGGTCTGAGTGCTGGTCGTTCGAGCGCCTGAGAGTGAATGTGTAGGAGTTGATCACCCTCGCGCAACCGAAATGTGATTTTCGCACTGGTGCGTACTATTGGTCTGCAACTGCCAGTGAATGGCCGACGTCCCGAGTGGTTGAGAAAGGGTTTAGGACTTCAGAAAACAGAGAGCGAGCTAGAAGTTCGCAATCCAAAAAAGACCTGGGGCGTTGTATTAGTTTTCATATCAAAGAGCTCGCATACTAAAAGCCCCCCCCCCACGCGCACAAACTCTTCGAAGCAACCAAAGAGTATATGCCTGGAACAGCGCAGATAACACGAACTACTACTTGATCTTACTTCGTAGTACTATCACGTCCATGTCTTATAAAAGTGTGATTACATGCGCATGGCGTACACGGCGGCAACCGAAGACGCGGCAACAGCGATAACCGAGAGCGAAGCTTTCGCGGAACTCGCGCTTGACGACGGGGTCGGAGTCGTAGTCATATCGGCAGCAGGGGAAGCTGCAGGGGTCGAAGTCGCAGGAGTCGAGGTGGTCGTGGTGGTGCTGCTGCTCAAGCCCTTGCAGCCCGCGATCGCTACCTCCAGGGTGTCCTTCATGCTCATCCCACTGATCGTGCAATCTTCGAGCTTCTTCACGGCCTTCGTGATCACGTCGAGACACTTGGCGTCCGCGCAGACCTCGGCCTGGCTGGAGGTGGCGAAATTGATCTTCTTGCACTCGGCAGCCGAAGTGATGGCCGTTTGGATCTCTCCGTTCGTGAGCAGCTGCTCCACGGTGCATTCCGCAGCGTTCGTGAGATCGAAAGAGGCAGCGAGGAGAGCTGCAAAGGTGACAATGACAAATGGCGTGGCGAACTTCATGGTGCTGGGTGTGGTGCGAAGACGTCGAGTAGTTGTTTGGTAGTAGCTTGAAGAGTTTCTTGGATTGTGCTGCTTGAGGTGGATTTGAAAATGGACT
>JAASFU010001082.1:0-11186 GCA_023333955.1 Globisporangium paroecandrum | reverse complement strand
TTCACTATCGAAATGCATTTTAGCACAGTGGGGTTTTTACGAATCTGCCAAAATATCGTATATAGTGACGAAAGTGAATCGTATAGAGATTTGTATACCTTCCTATTCGAGCGCATTTTGTCACTCGCAAACTTATTAATGTACAAACAAACGACAGCAGCGAGTCAATACGAAAGGGAGAGTCCAGGGAATTAAATTTGGGGATATACAAACGGAGGAGAGATCTTTGCATGGAAAACAGGAAACGAAACATAAATTACAGTTCGTACTTAACAAAATTAAATTTGCCACTTTCATTAAACCTCTAAAATAGGGTAAAAATAGCGAGTCCGCAAGAGGCATGTCATTCAATCTAGAATATTGCTGCG
This sequence comes from Globisporangium paroecandrum, assembly GCA_023333955.1. Classification (NCBI taxonomy): domain Eukaryota; phylum Oomycota; class Peronosporomycetes; order Pythiales; family Pythiaceae; genus Globisporangium; species Globisporangium paroecandrum. The sequence goes on along the minus strand of JAASFU010001082.1, from coordinate 10,818 downwards.
GCTATGCTGTTTACATTCTACTTTATAATGCTCCCAGCTATACGCACTTGAAATTCTAATGGCGGGTGGGATCCGACAAAGCGAGAAAAAGCGCGCGCTTGCTTGTTTGTGTGGAATCCGCTGTGGCAACTGCAACAAGCCGGCACACTGAACGACAGAGCATGGAGCGTGTAGCGCGGCAGGTGCGTGCGCGCTGATGGAGCTTGACGACTGTTTACGTGGGCGAACCGCAACGGCATGTTTGTGTGCTTGTATGTACTCATCAAAGCTGTACTGGTGCTGTTGGTGTTATGCGAGAGCAGGTGCAGCTGACGCAGCAGGTGCTGGCGACAGCGGACGCGGAATGGAGCGACATCTCGAACGCGCTGGATGAGCTGGCGCACGCGATCGAGACGCTCGGCCAGCAGCAGCCGATGCAAGACGTCGCGCGCCAGCTTCTGCCGATCTCCGTAAGTGTGGCTTTTTACATGATGCAGCGCCATGAGGTTAGCTGGCTGTGGAGTGATGCCCGCTGACACTGTGCTCTTCTGTTGTTTGCGTTCGTTGGATGTAGAATGAGCTCGGCGCACAGATTACAGGGTTCAGGTCGAAACTGGTCGGCCAAGTGTGCTCGCATATCACGCGCATGGTGAAAGTCATGAAACGAGACTTCCGCGAGCCGGCAAACGATCTGCTGCCGTCACTGGTGAGTACAGCGAAAGGAGCGTCCGGTGCTGTGCGTCAACCTGGCGCGATGCTATTCAAGGTGATATCCGAGCATGTCCGATACGATCTGCAGTTTTTCAAGAAGATCTTTGCGCAGTCTCCACAAGGTAAGTTTGCGCTTGTGCGTTGATTCAAAAGCTCACGTTGTCTAGGTGGTTGATGGCGTGTATCTGACTCACTCGTTTCGCGAAAACGCAGAGAAAACCCGCATGTTGATGTTGGAGCAACTTGCCGTGATCCTCGCGTGCTGGCAGAAAGAAGAAATCGAGCCGTATTACGGTGAGGTGGTGGAAATCATCCGTCGTGGGCTTCCGGATCCTGCGCAGCAAGTGCGAAGTGCCACTCGAGATGTTCTCTGCTCGTTTGCGTCATTGTGGTACGTTGCTGTTATAATCAGTTGTACGTATCTCCTGAATCTTTAAATGATATCGTTGCTCACGCTATGGTGGTTGCTTTGTAGGGAAGAGCGTGTTGGGGAGCTCGTTGATATTCCATCTGGTCCAGCGCGAGATTTGCTACTGAAGGAAAAGCCTCACGCGGTCATCTCACTGGCGATTTTGAAGAAATACCCAGAGCTGCAGAAGAAAGTGAGCAGAACGGAGAAGAGCAGCAAGACGCTCGCAAAGCAGCGCTCGCTGTACCAAAAGAGCGCATCCATCGAAAGCCAAGAGGTCGAAATTCATGTCGCTACGCCGCCAGGAAAGAAGCGCGTGAACCAGGAAGCCAAGGAGAGTCCGAAGGATACTGCAGCCCATCCATCGATCCCACGGCGGCTCTTCCAAGAAGACGAGAGTGAAAAACCAAAGCCAACGAAGTCTGGTATCCCCCGTCTGTCTCCATCGAAGGTGAATGCAATGAGCTCCGAAGCAGAGCCACAACTGATCTCGACGGGAATCCCCGTACCCCCAGCATCCACAAGGCCAGATGATATCTTTCGTCGATCGCGAATCGATCTCAAAGCAGAAGGGTCGAAAATTCCATCTCCTTCGACGAAAAGTCCAGTGCCACGAAGCCAGCTCGCTTCGCGAGCATTTGGGATCTCTCGCTCCCAAGATTCTCCACCAGTTGAACCCAAGAACTCTCCGAGTTGTATCCCTCGACGAGGCGGACCGACGTCTCTATCAATGGTGAACTTCACGCTCGCGAGCAAGAGCCCACCGATGAGTGCAGGTCAAGAGAACCTATCGACAGCTTCCAATGTTCGTGATCGTTTTCTCGACAATCCAATTCCGAGTTCAGATGCTACGCCAACTCCACCTCGATCTGACAGCAATGTAACCGTGCGACCAAGGCGGAAGACCACTACAAGCACCGATGAAAACGAGGTGAGAGGACAAGACTCAGTCCCTGTCCCAGTCAGTATTGCTATGAGCATCCCTCCTACTGTGGCGCAACTGCTACCAAGCGAAGAGCCACAACTGTCGGTTGCTCCAGTCATTACAGACGAAACTCCAGGTTCTACTCATCCGCAACTGTCACGTGAACAAGCATCGCTGCTTGCGCAGGAGGAAGAGCCGCTTCCGCCAATGATCTCACTGGGCTCAGCTTTGTTTGAACAAGAACCGCCACAGAGAGCAGATTTTATTGCGGAGCAGATAGCCATGCCCACCGTAGAAAAGAAAGCTGCAACCACACCAAACTCCGGCGCTCAAGAAACTGCGGTCGAGAACGCATTCGATGAAAATGTGGCGACTTCCGTCGATGCGGATATTGAGGAGACAATGCTGATCAGCCGCGAAGTGACGACGAGAGATTACGTGGAGAAGGTACCAGATGCTCGTGAGCGAGTTCGTCGTGAGGAAGAAAGCCCAGGTAGTCTGACCAAAAATGCGCTGGAGAATCTGAAAGGTATCCAGAAGACCATGGCAACGCTGCAGGCACTCACCAAGGTAGATGTGCGTGGGCTCCCGCTCAAACCTCGTGTGAGCAAGGTTGCTGAATCTCCGACTGCTCGACCACGAAGCGCCGATCGGATGCGTTCTGCTGCCAACGACCAGCCACACCAACCAAACTCGCATGAAGATACAATCGACACGAGTTCAGCTGCTGCTAAACAACCAGTTTCTGTCGGGCGTGACTTCTCGTATCCAGTTCGCGGATCTGATGCGACCCATCATTTATTCGAGATCGAAGAAGAATTTAAGAACGAGGAAGTTGCCGAGACTCGCGCTGCCGAAAAGAAGAGCAGGGACGGCAATCCACGCGGTGTCAGACCTCCGACCAACAGAAAGAGCGGACACTCCCAGCACAGTGCTGGCCATTATGAATCCCGCCAACCAGACTATCCATCGCAACGACCAAGACTTGGGAAGCAGCCGAATGTCGATTTCGATCGTGATCAAGTGGAGAGAGAGTTTCAAGGAATACTGAGGGAAGCCGAGGCCAGTAATTCTCGACCATCGTCAGCTGAAAGAAGAGGCACAATGGCGGGGAGCTCGGCGTTGTTTGCTCAGTTTTCAAACCAGGATTCCAGCAGCTTTGAAGCTCTTGTCCGAAACGAAAACGGCACTCGAAGTTCCATGGAGCCTCCGCTGCAACGGAATGTGAAGCCAGCAGATGCTGCCAAGAACAGAGAATCAGTTGCCGTGCAGTCTGAAAACCGTTCCCGAGCAGAAGATGCTGGTCGGTTGCATCGTGAAGGGAACACCGCCCATCGTTCGAACACGGTGTCTAGCGGATCTCGCAGTAGCCAACGCAACGCCATCGAGCCAGCGAAGAAAAACTCGTGGCTGTGCACGTACATGGGGTACTTTGCCATGCTGCTCGGTTTCATCTTCAGCGCGTCTGGTTTGCTACGCGCAGCCACTACGGTGCGTGACACTCACGACTACCACCAGGCTCTGAAAGTGCGGATCGGCATGTTCGAGTCAAGTATATCCGAGTCGTACAATTCGGTGCGGAAACTTGAGGAAAACTACGCGGTGTGGAGCGAGTACGTGCGGGCACTCGCGGAGGAGGACGAGACGCACGCGCTCTCTCTTCTCGAGACCATCCAGCACGAAGTGGAGAAGTGGCAGGTGGACATGAAGCACGACTTGACGCAGTTCAAGAAGTCGCTTTCCGTGGACGTCGTAGAAGCCGCGCTCGCACCTCTATTGCAAAACTCGACGGGGAAAAGCGGCTCGTGATTGAAATGGTTGAAGGAAAGCACGACGTATCCACAAATGAATTAATGCAAGAATAAGACTTCTCCAACAAAATATTCACTCCCTGGCCCCTCGTGAAAAAACGCCCAAGTTTTGTCTCTTCTTGTTCCCATCTTACGCGTGTCTATCAGGAGCACGCAAAGCTCTTGCTGCTGTCTATACCTGTACAAAAAATCTATTGCTCGCCAAAGTTGAAGTTTCCATTCTCGTCCTGGGCGTTCTTGTCGACGGCAACGTCAAGCGCACGGTTCGCTTGGCGCAGAAGGTCGAGCGCGGCGTGCCCAGCTTCGCCGAGGCTGTTGCCGCCCATCTCCAGCGTCTTGAGCGTCGGGTGGTCGTGGATCGCGTCGAAGAGCGCGATGCTCAGGTCGCCGTGCAGCTGGTTCGCGCCGACGTCCAAGTGCTCGATGCTCTGGTTCGCAGTGATCGCAGGTAGCAGCTCGTGCAGTCCCGCGCCAATCGTGTTGTTGAACACGTGGAGCTCCTTCACCGAGGTGAGCTCGAGCAGCGCCTTGATGCCGCTCTGCGTGAGCTCATTCTTGCTCAAGTCCAGGTATGCAAGCGCTTTGTTGGCTGCAAGAGCTTGCGCGATTAGCGAGGCGCCGGCGTCCGTGCACTTATTGTTGCCGAGAGTGAGCGACTTGAGCGTCGAGTTGAGCTGGAGACCGTCGGCGAGTGCCGTGCAGCCTGCTTCAGTCACGCTGTTGTCGGAGAGATCGATCTCTTCGAGGGCGGCGTTGTGCTTGAGTGCATTGCCCAGCGCCGTCGCATGCGAATTGCTCAGCTTACAGTCCTTTAGATAGAGCTTCTTGAGCGACGTATTTTTCGCCAGCGCGTCGAAGAACGCAGTACCAGCGGTCTCCAACCCGTTGAACGACAGCTGCAGCGACTGGAGCGAGCACGTTGGGAGCTCCAAGAGGGACGCAAAGTGATCGAGCACGGCGCCGGTGATGCCAGCGTCGGTCAGCAACAGCGTCTGAAGAGCTGACTGCGGATTCGCGCGGAGCCCGTTCAGCAGAGTGCTGACCGCTTTATCGCCCAGCGCGTTGCGCGAGATGGTCAGCGTGGTCAGCGTCGTGTTGCTCTCGAGCAGCTTGCCCAGGGAAGCGGCGCCGGTCAAGGACAGCGACTTGTGCTCCAGATCCCACACCTGCAGCGCCGAGTTGGCGTTTCTCGCAATCCCGTCACAGAGGATCTGCACACCCTCGTCTCCGAGAGTGTCGTGTCCCACGCACAGGTGCTTGAGCGTTGTGTTCACGGCAATGCAGTCTGCGAACGCCTGGAGCCCTTCTGGCGAGAGGCGGTGGCCCGACAGGTAGAGCTCTTCCAGCTGCGTGTTGACCGCGATGTTCTCGGCGAGGCGCTTGGCGTCCGCGTCCGTGATCTTGCGCGTGCTGAGGACGTAGAGGCTCTTGGCTGTCGCTGGCTGCTGCAGGCGGTCCAGCAGGTCCTGCACGCCCGCTCGCTGCCCCCACGCCATGATTGATCGAGTGGGTTGCTTGTCAATTCTGAATGGCTTGCCAACCAGTTCATCAAAGGGTCCACTATTTAGGGCACCCTGTGGTGTGTGACACACAGTAAGTGATGTGGTCCACATACGAAAGTGGAAATTGAGTGTTTATTGGCTGTTTTATCTACAGATTTTTGTCTCAAAACAAAAAATCGATGATAAAAATCTCTCTCTCCCAGAGATTTTTGATGTGGCCCACACACGAGAACGGATTTTTTGAGATGGGTTCAGTCTTAAATAACGTTGGTTATTACCAAAACCATGTTGGTGATTCGTATGTTTCCTGAGATGGTGATTTTTTTCGTGGGTTCACTTTCCAAAAAACGTTGGTTATGTCAAAGAAACGTTTGTTATTTGCATTTTTTGCACTGATTTTTTTTGCCGGATTTTACTTTTTTGTATCGGCTTTTTGACATAGCATTTTTGTATCGGCTTTTGTATCGGCTTTTGCGCAGACAGACGCGATCCCAAGAATCAAAGTCAATTCCCAAGTGGCGGCGTGAAGAGGAAGAAAGCTCGCTCAGCACCTTTCTCGCGATTCTAACTGAACCAATGGGCTGTCTGGACTTTGTTCTCTGCTGCTTCAAGGTGTGTGTGTATGAGCTCATTGTCTCCCCCGCGTGCGCTCACTAGCTAACGAACCGCTATATATGCGACTCTCTGTCTGTAGGGCAACAACTCGCCTGGCACGCCGCAGCCCAAGGCGTCAGAGCTCATCACGAACACGGGCAACAGCTCCGTGGTGACCGAGGAGCCGACAAAGGGCGCCAAGTCGGGCAAGGTGACCAACTTCTACTCGCTCGGGAAGGTCATCGGCTCGGGCTCGTACTCGGTCGTGCGCGAGGGCGTGCACAAGCACTCAAAGGAGAAGTTCGCAATCAAGTGCATCAAGCGCTCGGAGCTGACCGAGGAGGACGACGAAGCGATCATGACCGAAGTTGCCATCTTGCAGCAGGTATGTTGTGCGTTCTCTCTCTGTACGACGGTGATCGATGGATACGCTATTCAATGTGATTGTAGACTCACTTTAATCACAATCTACTGCGCGTGTCATCCAGATGCACCACCCAAACATCATGACGCTCCGCGAGTTCTTTGTCGAGCCAGAGTACTACTACCTCGTAACCGAGTTCGTGAGCGGCGGCGAGCTATTCGATCGCATCGTGGAGAAGACGTTTTACAGCGAGAAAGAGGCGCGCGACCTCGTGAAGATCTTGCTCGGTGCGATCAAGTACTGCCACGACAAGGACGTGGTGCACCGTGACCTGAAGCCCGAGAACCTGTTGCTCATGTCAGCGGACGACGATGCGTCCATCAAGCTGGCAGACTTCGGGTTCGCCAAGACAGTGACCAAGGACGACGCAGGGCTGGTGACCACCTGCGGCACGCCAGGATACGTCGCCCCTGAGATCCTCGAAGGCGCGCCGTACGGCAAGCCTGTGGATATCTGGAGTATTGGTGTGATCACGTACATCCTGCTTGCTGGGTACCCGCCGTTCCACGACGACTCGCAGCCTATTCTCTTCCGCAAGATCCGAAAGGGCAAGTACCAGTACGACTCGCCGTACTGGGACAACGTCTCGGACGACGCCAAGGATTTTATCAGTCGCATGCTCGTCGTCGACCCAAAGAACAGGTGCGTAACTTGAATCGCTTAGTTCTCGTCCAGTACGATCCCTAAAATGCTGAAACTCACGTGTGCTCTTTACGTATTTTACAGAGCGACCGCTACGGAGCTGCTTGAGCACCGATGGATCGTGGACTCTGAGGTCGCGACCGTGCCGCTCACGAGCGCATTGACCGAGCTGCGCCGCTTCCACGCGCGCAAGAAGTTCAAGGCCGCCGTGCACTCGGTGCAGGCGACGATCAGCATGAACAAGGTGCTCTCGAGCTCTTCGTCGTCGCTGAGCAGCAGCAACGAGGCGTCGCGCAATAAGCTGCAAGTGGACAGCGAAGTGTCGCTATGAAGCCAGAGCAGTTCGATTGGAAGCGAGAACTGGGTTTGACATGTGTGCGTATGGTAAGCGAGCGGGCATTCCTGAATGGCTTCTCAAGTAGTCCTCGTTAGTCACCACAACGCGCCAGCAGCATTTCTATTGTCTTTTTACCTAAAATGTTCTCTCTTGGTTTCTCATTGAACTGCGCGTGTCTCTTTAGATAAAGAACCAAAGAATGATCAACACCCATGTATTTTTCCCCTTGTGTCTTCTGTTCGTCTTGTCTCTATCAGCAGTTCCATCCGGCAGCTCAGTTCTTCTTCTTGCTTGCCTTGGTGGTGATGGTCGTGCTCTTGCCACCATGGCCGTGACCATGGCCGTGAGCGCAGTTCTCATCGTGTTTGTGTTCAACCTTGCGCTCTCTCAGCTGCAGCGCGTCCTTCAGGTTCTGCCAAAAGCCGCCGAGGTCGTACGGATTGAACTTGACATCGCTCACGGAGAACGACTCCTCCGTGTTGAGGATCAGGTCGGGAGAGAACATACCACCCCAGGACGCGTCCAGTTCTTTCTTGCGCACACTGCGCGGCGGCACACTCGCATTCCCATTCGCATTGCGCAGTTTGCGGCGCAGCTGCCCCATGAGCACGCTCAGCATGCGTCTCCCCGTCGTCTCGCCGTCCAGCTCCGCCGCGTCGTAGAGATCATCTCGCTTAAACGACTCGTTCGCCGTCGTGTTGAGCGCGATGCGGCGCAGCTGCATCATGATGAACAGCCAGACCACCAGCCCGATCATCAACGAGATCGCCGCGACGAACCCAAGCGGTTGGTTGGTCTATACAAATGGCGCAGCTCATCGTGTGAGAAAGAGACACTGTTGAAATGGGAGGAAAGCGCTATTTGATTAGATCAAAGCAGCAAACACGTACCGCGATGATGTGCTGGAGCGCATTCGTCATCTCCACTCGTTGGTTCTGGTCTGCGGCGTCCGGATCTCGCGATCGCGCTTCAAGGATTGGTGCGGTCTACAGTATCCGTCGTATCAACACACCACCAGCAGCAGCACGATCAGCACCACCAGCGCACAACATAATCTATTTTCTTGTGTAGACACACACGTACGAGTTCGAGGAAGACGGTGCTGGTGAGGTAGAGCACGTGTACGCAAAGGGCAAGCTGAATCTGCATCGAGGAAGAAAGCAAGAAGTGTCAGCCTTGATGAGCAAGCACGTGGCCACAGAATACAGATCAACAGACGAGGACTCACTACTAGAAAGAGAAGGAAGTGCTTGTAGTTTCCCTCTCCGACGCATCCATTGAACCAGACTGGCAGGACATTCCATCAATTAGTAAGTAGATCCCCATATGCACAACATATTGAGCAAAGAAGACTCGGCTCCTACTGCAGCTATTGGGATGGAGAGAGAAATAGAGCGAGTTAGCAAACACAACGCGCTATACGACAGCATCGAAAGAGCTGTAAGCGAATCATCACATACTGGTGGTCGAAGCGAGCGACGCAGTGGTTGCACATGCGGCAGTGCTTGGAGCGAGGGATCCTGTTGCCACACGACATTCGTCATTAGCCACACACATACAGCACTGCTTTTACCACACTGCGACTCTTTCTCTTCGCTTCAACTCACTTGAGCGTCTTGCACGTGCGACAGTATTTGTTCTCGGGGAAGAGCACGGGGTGGTTCGGATACCGCGTCCACTCGCTGAGGTTGTGCGCATGAATCACGCCCGGATCCGTCCTGCACATGAACACGTAGAGCCCGACGCAGACGACAAACAGTACGGCAGCAACCCACCTACGCGACACAGCAACAACTGTACTCAGCCCCACATTGTAGACCGCTACATATGCACGTTGCACGTGACGCCTCTGCCTTTCATTCGTACTTGTGGTAGGCGTTCACGTAGCCATTCGGGATCAGCGGGTGCGCTTCTGTGACGAACAGGTAGTACGTCGAACTCATGATGGCGGCATAAATGCACTACAGGGAAAAGCAAACAGACAGTAGTAAATGAGCCAATGTGTAGATGCACACACGCTCTCATACATAAGCAGATGTAGCTCTCTCACCTGCACGAGCGGGTTGCGCTCGTAGAAGACGTATCTGGACGCGCGCCGCAGCGCACCGATCGGGCCGCTCTCCATTTGCCGCTTGCTAGATTTTTGAGTGTCAGTCGAAGGAAGACCTTGTTGTGTTGTGTTTCTCGCTGTGTTGCACAATAGAAAAGTGAATAAAATGTGTTGGACACTAATATTGTTGTTTGTATGAATAAATAGCATCCTGTAGCCGAAACGTCTAAACGAATCCGTATTTCCAATCGAATCTAATATTGTATACTCACTTCGCGATACATATCCGATAACTAGTGCGACCCTGAAAAGTTGGCATTGTGTGGAACTGGCACGAGTCCGCTGTACCTTCAAAATGTCTGCTTTGAATAGTAGCTGTCTGCTTCAAGTTGCACGTAATACGTACAGCAAAAGCCTAAATAGAAGGTTCGTATTTGCTTTTCACGGTTCAGGATCTGTTTGGCAAACCGGTATCTTCCCGAACCGGACCGCGTTTGGATTTTTTTTGCCTTCGTTCGACGAGGGGGGCGAAGGAGAAGGATTTCGTGCTTGCAGCTCAAGATATCGATCAGGTACATGCCGAGGACGCCTGCGCGCGCTTGACTTCTCTGTATGTGGTGATGAGGGCATGAGCGTGCGCATGTGCACATGTGCGCTACGCGTGCTGCAGTATGTGCTGTGAGTAACGTGCTAATGTGTTTGTATTCTGTCGCTGCCACTGCGATTAACCGAAATCTAGCTCTTCGAAACACAACTCGACTCAAGATGGCCGACTCTGCATACTCGTTCAGTTTGACGACGTTCAACCCGTCGGGCAAGCTGCTGCAAATCGAATACGCGCTTAATGCGGTGAACACTGGCGGAAAGACCTCGCTCGGCATCAAGTGTGCGTAGCGACGACGATATGATTACGTTACAGGCGGCGAATATGCTTGGATACGATTTCTGACTCTTCTCTCTTTCTCTCGCTGTGTATCTTTGTGTCTGTTCGCATCAACAGCCAAGAACGGCGTGGTGATCGCGACCGAGAAGAAGCTGCCAACGATTCTGGTCGATGAGACCTCGAGCAAGAAGATCGCGATGCTCTCGGAGAACGCCGGTATCGTGTACAGCGGTCTTGGTCCAGACTACCGCGTGCTCGTGCGCAAGGCCCGAAAGAAAGCTCAGACCTACTTCCAGAAGTACAAGGTACGAAGGACTCTGCGCGCTATGTGATACACGCTTGTAACTGAGGGCAATGTAGCTGATCGCGCTCTCTTTATTTCACTTCAGGAACATGCTCCAGCCAGCATCCTCGTGCGCGAGCTGGCCGCGATCATGCAGGAGTTCACCCAGTCGGGCGGTGTGCGTCCATTCGGCGTGTCGATCCTCTTTGCCGGTTTCGACGACGACGGCCCGCAGCTATATCAGATCGACCCATCTGGCGCGTACTTT
>JAASFU010001081.1:0-11191 GCA_023333955.1 Globisporangium paroecandrum | reverse complement strand
GATCAGGCAGAATGAGTGGCATTATCGCTCTCACATTGCACGCAGCGACGAGAGCCATTAGTTATAACAAATGCAGGATAGTGTAGACCTCATTAATATACGTAAGTATATAGTGTGGTCAACATTAACGGTATTTTCCTACTTTGTTTCAACTAAATGTGGAAGGCCGCATCATTCAAGGATGCTGATTGGCTAATATTGCATTTTTTGTTATAAAGAACATCAGTAACAACTAAACAAAGGCGGTAACTCAATTCAGTACTTAATGTGATTCTTAGCAAACCCTTGTCGAGAATTCGAATCTGATCTTGAACAACGCATGCAGACGGTATAGCCCAAAATCGCATGATACTGACAGTACTGAGATGAGAGATGTGTTGTGATACACGTGGTCCACATCGAGAAAATTCAGTTTGGCTAAAAAGTAGTCAACTTTTTAGAAAAGTCGACAAAAGTCGGCTGCAGAAGGCACAGGCAGGGCGAGGCAACAAGACCGACCAGCAAGAAAAGAGAGAGAGAAGAGAGAAGAGAGAAGAGATGATCTCGGAGCGCGCGCACGCCGAGTGCGTGCGGCTGCTGGAGCTGCTGATCAATAAGCGCGTGCAGGAAAGCTGGTCGTGGGTGTTCATGACGCCTGTGACCGGCATCCCGGGCTACGACCAGATCATCAAAAAACCCATGGACCTGGGCACGGTCAAGAAGCATCTGGGCTCCAAGCCGTCGCGCTGCCGCTTCAAGTCGCACGAGAAGTTCGCCAAGGACGTGCGCCTCGTGTTCCACAACGCCATGGTTTACAACAAGGACGACCAGCACGTGAAGGGCTCGGTCTTCGTCGCGGCCCAGCACCTGCTGCGCGTATTTGAGACCGCGTATGCCAAGTCAATTGAGACGGTCTTCAAAGAGGAGGAGGGGAAGGGAGGAGTGGACGACGACGACCTGGAGCAGGAACATCATGGCAATACAAGTGCGAGTATCAGTGGCGGTAGCAGCGCGAAGGATGGCCACGAGCACGCTGGGGGTGTAGAGCGCAAGGCGGTCGAGCCAAGCTCGAGTGAACCCAAGGCGGCGTCATCTTCATCCTCATCTTCATCACGCCACCACCACACAGAGTCTGGCGCAGAGGGTGGCGGCGACAGAGACGAGAGCAAGAACAGCAGCAAGCACAAGAAGGACAAGTCGAGCAAGAAGGACAAAAAGTCGAAAAAGTCCAAGAAGAAGAGCAAGGACAAGGAGAAGAAGCACCACTCGTCTTCGTCCAGCAGCGGCGACAAGGAGAAGAAGAAATCCTCCTCCTCCCACAAGAGTAGCAGCAGCAGCAGCAGCAGAGACAAGGAGAAGGATCGCGACAGGGACAAGACGAAGGACAAGCATAGCAGCAGCAGCAGTGGGGGAGGGGGCGACATGGTTGTGAGCAGCAAACCTGCGGCTGGGAGTGAGAGCAGCAGTGTGCCCGCGTCCGTCAAGAGCGAGTCTGCGCCGGTGAAGATGTCGTCCTCGTTTTCTTCTTCGTCCAGCTCGAAAGATCCCAGTGCTTCGGCTTCTTCTTCAGCCGTTACTCACGTCAGCAGCAGCAAAAGCAGTTCAAGCAGCACGAAGAAACCTGATGCTGTTGCGTCATCGTCCTCTTCCTCTACGAGTGGGAAGATGTCGGACAGCGACATCCAAGCGTGTCTCGGGATCCTCATGAAGCTGATCAAGTACAAGGAAGGCAACATCAGCCCCGCGGCGCCGTTCCTGCAGCCGGTCGAACTGAGTCACTTCCCAGACTACCGCGTCAAAGTGCCCAACCGCATGCACCTCTACGGCGTGCAGAAGAAGCTGCGCAACGGTGGCTACGCGGACATCAATGCGTTCGCGTACGATGTGCGGCTGATTTTTTCCAACTGCTTGATCTACAACAGCGACGTGATCCTGAGTAAAGTGATGCGCAGCCACGCCGTGACGCTGATGAAGCTCTTTGAAACACTGTTTGAGAAGATTGGCGGCTCGTGGAGTGGCATCCCCGAGCGCTGGAAATGCCACCAGATCCTCCACGAGATCCTCGCGAACCGCACCGACGGCCAGGAGACCGCACAGTGGTTCAAGTACCCGATCCAGACGTACTATGACTCCCCCGACCAGATCCCCTACGGCTACTACAAGAAGATCAAAGTGCCCATGGACATCGGAACGGTGTCGGCGCGCCTGCACTTGGGCGAGTACAAGCACGCGTCGGAGTTCATCAAGGACGTGAAGCTCATCTTTGACAACTGCATCCGGTACTGGAAATCAGATCCGCAAGGACAGACGTACTGCGAGTCGGCAAAGACGCTGACGAATTTGCTCAAGAACCAAGTGGAGCAGGTGTTTGGTGCCGCGATGACGGAGGAATTGCATTCCAAGGACAAGCACAAGTCGTTGTCGTCGTCGTCGATTTCTGCGTCCGGGTCCTCGCCGAAGAGCCATCGGCCGTCGTCCGCTTCGCTATCAGCACCGTCGTCGTCGACTGTCGTGGGAGAAAAGAACAGCAGCAGTAACAGCAAGCGGAAATTGTCGTCGTCGTCCAAGTCTTCGGGCAGTTTTGCTGAGAAAGACATCTGCGTCGGGATCATGAAGCAGCTGCGCGCGCACAAGATGAAAGGCTACCGCGGGATCGACATTCTGACTTCCGGTCCATTTCTACATGCGGTCGACACGACCAAGTACCCAGATTACCTCAAGATCATCTCGGAGCCGATGGACTTTGCAAAGATCGAGCGAAAGCTCAAGGGTGATCGGTACGGGAGCGCGAACGAGTTCAGTGCGGACGTGCACTTGATCTTCTCGAACTGCCACAAGTACAACAGTGATCCGATTGAAGGCGCGGACATCCGAGCAATGGCGAGCAGTCTACGAGACTACTTTGTGGAGCTGTACAACGAGAAGCTGAACCATCTGGATGGCGGAGCTGGAGCGCCCAAGTCGGCAGTGGCTGAAACGAAAGCGCCAGTTGCCCCTGAAGCAATTGTTTCAGCTCCTCCTGCATCAGCATCGAAATTGGTGGTGGCAGTGGCACCGCCACTAGCAGCTCCAGCAGAAGCGAAAGCGCGAGTCGTGGCGAAACCAGAGTCGTCTTTCAATTCAGACTCGCTGAAAGCCAGAGCGCCTTCGCGTTCGCCAACAAAGAAGTCTTCCAGTGAGTCCACTTCCAGTTCTTCGACAACGTCCCGTGAATACGAAAAACAGCATCCAGTCGTTGCGTCAGCAATCACCAGCAGCAGTAGCAGTAGCTCTCGTGTTGTGAAGCAGGAAAGCAGTTCGGCTGGTGCTGTTGTTGTCAAGGATGTCAAGGTGAGAGAGAGTTCAGTGCCGGCTTCGGCTGCTTCTGCAGCGGTTCCAGTGAAGCTGAAAGTCGAGTCTTCTTCGAGTGGTCTTGCGAAAGACATCGCATTACTGCCGCCTGCCAAAATATCTTTGTCTTCTTCATCTTCTGCGTTGACGGAAGCAGAGGAATTGAAGCGCAAGAAGGAGAAGAAGGAGAAGAAGGAGAAGAAGGAGAAGAAGGAGAAGAAGGAGAAGAAAAAAGAGAAGAAGGAGAAGAAGAAGAAGAAAGAGAAGAAGAAAGAGAAGTCCAAAGACAAGGACCGGAAGGAGAAGAGCAGCTCTTTGGGTACTACTGATCGAGCGGAGGGCAGTTCAGCAGTGACAACTAGCACAAAGACTGCCAGTGCGAATGCTGTCATTCCAGCGGTCACAACGAAATCTGTTGTTGCTACTACTGTTCCAGCAGTGCCTGCAAAACCGAAACCAGCTCCTGCTGCAACTTCTTCGGTCGTTGTCAGGGTTGCTGCTCCTTTGCCAGTACCGTCGAAGAGCGCAGTTGGCTCGAAATTGTCAGCAGCCGAGCTTCAGAAGGCGTCTTCCTCCAGTTCGTCCAGCAAGAAGAGCAAGAAGAGCAAGAAGAGCGACCTGAACTCGTGGGAGTCGTCCTGCGAGCGCGTGCTGAACCGTCTAGTGAAGATCGAGCAAGTCGCGAAGCTCCACTTTGACCAGCCGCTGCTGAAGATCTTCCCGCAGCTGCAAGCCGAGTACTCGCGCCTGATCAGTGAGCCGATGGACCTGCGCACTCTGCGCGAGCAGCTCCACGCGCACGCGCTCACGGTGAAGGATTTTATTCGCAAGGGGCGCCTGATCTTCCAGAACGCGATCAAGTTCAACTGCGCGAGCGACCCGGCGTCGCTCCACGTGCGCGAGATGTCGAGTCACCTGCAGTGGTACTTTGACTCGCTGTGCGCCGAGCTGAACCTGCTCGAGTCGGACGCGGACAAGATCAAGCAGAAGCAACTGCGCAAGGAACGCGCGGACCTGGTCACGCACGTGCCGATGGACATCAAGCCGAAGGAGTGTCTCAAGCTGCTGCGCGTGCTCAACAGCCAGAAGTACGACAAGAACTGCTGGCCGTTCCGCAAGCCCGTGAAAGTGCTGTTCCCGACGCTCGCGGTCGAGTACTTTGACATCATCAAGCACCCGATGGACCTCGCGACGATCAGCGACAAGGTGGCCGCGTTCGAGTACAAGGTGCACGGGGATTTCATCCGCGACGTGCGCTTGACGTTCGAGAACGCGATTATCTACAACAAGGCGGACAAGGACCGCGAGGGCTGGAGCGTGTACGCCGCGGCGGTGCACATGCTGGGCATCGCGGAGGATCTCTGGAGCGACGTGACGCTCGAGGTGACGGAGCGCCTGCGCCGGAAGGACATGCTGCGCAAGGAGCGCGAGCGTCTGGGCGAGAAGAAGAAGCCGAGCGAGAAGCGGCTGGAGAAGGAGCGCTTGCGCGCGGAAGGCGGTGGTGGCGGTAATGATTCCAAGAAGTCTTCGTCAACCTCGTTGTCTTCATCAGGTGGTGTTGGCGACCACGCTGCGCTGGCGAAACAGTCTCTCAAAGAGCGCGTGCAATCGCACCAGCAGCCATCTCTCGCGCCGCCGCCGGCCTCTTCGTCGTCCTCTTCGGATACCGTGCTCGCAGCCGCGACGATCATGACCTCCACGACGACAAGCGCAAGCGGAGGCGCCGCGTCTCGCGATGGCTCGCCGGACCTGTCGACCACGCGCCTCAAGCTCTCGATCGTGAACCGCCAGAACGTTGACCGCAGCATGAACAAGTCGGAGCGCAAGGCCGAGGAGAAGCGGCGCAAGCGCGCGCGTCGCGAGGAAGAGATCGCACGGTCCGAGAAGCGGCGCCGCACCGCTGTCGCCGCCACGGACGACGCGCTCCGTGAGGCCGAGGCGCGCAGCCGCCGTAAGCTCCAGAAGCTCGAGATCGCGCAGGCGATGAAGCTGCGCGAAGAGCGCGACCAGAAGAACCGTGAAGCCGAGGCCGAGCGCACGCTGGGGATAAAGATGAAGTTCAACGCCTCGGCGTGGACGGGCGTGCTGCAGCCGACACAGAAGACGAGCCAGGGCTTCTGGTCCAAGAAGCGCCTCAAGCTGGCGCTGCCCGCCGCGTTCCAGCAGGCGATGACGCCTGAGGTGGAGTCGCCCACCGCAACGGACCACCTCCACCACCAAGTCGCGATGCCGATCGACTCCTACTAACTTAAAAACAATCACAACAAATAATGGCAGACTAATGATGATGGGACCAAATTCAATATTGCGATCTGTTCAGAGAAAGCTTCACTAACCAAGTCAAAAAAACTATTGAAAACATCTTATGGGGAAAGCAGCAGGAAAGATGCAGGCGATTGACAAGTGCTTTTGTAGGAGTTTGGGAAGAAAATCTATCAACAAAGCTGTCTGCCACTATCCAGACACTGGGAGCAGCAGCAAGCAGCTCGTCTGTCTGTCTACCTGTCTGTCTGTCCTCACCTGCTTTCTTCCCCTCTGGGTCAAAAAAAAATAAAAAAATGGCGGAGAATCGAAGGAGCCAGTGAATAAAGGCGAAATCGCGAACGCCAACACACGCCTGCACGAACGCGACACGAGACGACACAAAGGCCGGCAAAGGGCACGTCGACAGGGCCGACTGTAAGCAAATGTGCTCGTAGCAGCTACCGACAAAGTCCCAAAAGTCGGTGAGTCGGTCGAATCGGTCACGTCGGTCCGTTCAGGTGTGTCCTCCACGCTCTAATCGTGCTCGCTGTTTCTCGCTATTCTCTGTCGTCTCCCTCTTCGTCACCGCCGCAGTTGTTGTCGTTGTTGATGCTGTTGTTGCTGTTTCTTGGTTTGCGCGTTGATTGATTTCGAATCCTGCCGCATCGTGTTGTTTCTTGTTCTTCTTCCAAAATAGTCGCTTCTTCTTGTCGTTGTCGTCGTCGTCAGCAGCAGCAGATTATCTTTTTCTCTTTTAAAAACGTTTTCCAAAGCGACCAAGTCTCTTGTGTTGTTTTGAGTATGTTTGGTTCTTGTGGATTTCCGGAACTTGTCGCCGAGATGGGGAACGGAGCAGCGAACGAACACTCATACATACTGCCTTCTTCTTGCGCCGTCCACCACCCCTTCGCTGTTTATTCCGTGCTTACGCGTAGCGCATTGGTTCTTGCGGAGCGTTGGCGTCGTAGCTGAGTCCGCTGTCCACGCCCTGCCAGCCGTACTTGAAGTGGTAAACGTGGGGGCCGTAGCCACCACATGTGTGGTAGCCGTCCTTGCACATGCAGCCGTAGTTGTCGCTCGACGACGGCGACGGGCACATCGCAGAAGGGTACGGACCCCCGAAAGTGGTGGTGGTGTTGTTGGTGTTGCAGCCGCAGTTAAGCAGCTGGTTGTTGTGCAAGCACGACTGGTGGTGGTAGTTGTATGGCGTGCTCTCCGGGCGAAGGAGACCATACGCGAGATGGTTCGGGATCGTGATGTGCGCTTGGATGAACAGCAGCTCCTCGTCAGGTACCTTGCCCCACCGGTCTCGATCTTGGCTGCCCGGACACTCCCAGTCCGAGATGCCGTACACCAGCCCGTACAGCCACGTCTTGCATTCCCACAGCACGTTCGGGTCGAGCTGCAGGAACTGCGCCACAAAGAGGAAATCCAGCGATGGATCCACCAGCAGCAGCGCCGATCCTGCAAGCACGCTCGGGAGAAAGTCCACCGACTGATAGTCCAGCAGCGCCACGTCGATCAGACGCACTGCGTGCACGAACAGATCCTTGGTCCCCGACAAGTTGTGCTTTGGGTTGACAAAGTCACTGTTTTCAAGCAAGATCGCAAATACATACCCATGTGATTCGTTAGAGACCGTATTCACGAGATAAGCAGGCAGTAGCAGGGATATGAGCACATCTACATACCCCATGGTGTCGAGAGGTGGTTCCGACGAGTCACCCGCCAGCAAGAAGAGCAACCAGGAGAGTGGAGTCGTTGGGTGGAGGTTCCAGTTGAGTTCCTACAGTAAGCAATGCACAAGAAATCATCCACAATTGTTAAAAACAACAACACGAAAAGGCTTTTTATCACCATCACCCACCAAACACAGATAGCTACTTCACGTACCACGAGGTATTCTCCTTCGTAGCGGACGAGGTCGTCGCCACCGCAGTTGACAGCACCTTGCTCTGAGATGAACGCCGCGAGCTCGGTCGCCTTGGGCGGGTGCACTTCCTCGATCTTCGCGGCCATGAACACGCACGTCAGACCCATGAGCTGCAGCTCGCGCTGCACGGCAAACACATCGTCGTAGTTGCGGATCGAGTACGCGTCGTGCTCGCGCAGCAGCGCGCGCTTGCGGAGAATGATGTGCGCGTACTGGATCGCAAAGTGCGCGGTCTGGCGCTGGAGTGCGAAGTGCGCGCACACACCGGCGATCCAGTGCCACGTGTACCCGAACTGGTCGTAGTTGTTCGAGTACGGCAGCTGGCCGACCGAGAGCGGCGAGACCGAGCCGCGTGGCACCCCCTGGTGCTTGTTGACCGAGAAGTGCGACGAGAAGCCGGGCGTGACGGGGGACAGCGGCGCCGCGATTGGCGCCATGCCGAACGCCGTCTGGTTGGACGACTGCGGCGGCTGCTGCTGTTGCTGGAAGAACGAGGGAGGCATGGGGGTCAGACGCGCGCTCTGCTGGTACGACATCTCCTTCTGGCGCATGCTTAGCACCATCATCAGATCGAGGTTCATGCTGCTTCCAACAAGTCTCAATTCGCCCACCTACAAAGACAAGGGACGGGCGTGTTGCGTTCGCGCGGGTGTTCGGTCTTCTGATCACAAAGCCGCCACACGTCGCAAAGACACCCAAATCTTTCGCTGTCTCTCACTCTCGCAGACGCTCTGTCGCCACACACTCGTGGGGGGAGGGACGCTGGTCCTTCCGCTTCCTCTCGCTCGCTCACTTGCGTCTTCCTGCCGCTCGCTTGCTCACTCGCTTGACCTGCTTCCTGTCTTCTGGGCGCTTCCTTCCTTCCTTCCTTCTCGTCTCGCTGCCTGTCTTGCCTGTCGAGCCCCCCACCGATTCCGCACTCAAGCACACTCAACACACAACACAGGCGCGTTAAAGCAGGCGACCGAAGCAAAGAGCGAGAGGGAACAAAAAAGCAAAGGACCTTCACTCCTGCAGAATCGCTCCTTCTCTTGCCTCCAATCCGTCTGAAAAGCGATATCGGATATTCAAGTGGAGCTTCTACATTTCGAATGTCAAAACAGATTGAATAGCGTAATATCCAATGACAAAATCGTACTTAACAAGCCCTCACCCTCCTCCATTCGATACACACAAACGCACGATCCACACACAAGCACACGATACACACAGAGTATCGTGTGTTCTGAGAGACACGTCACGCACAACATTGAAGGAAAAAAGATTGTGTGTATCCCTAACCGCTCTCAAAGACCTCTAATAAAGCATAATCCATCCAGTATTTGAGTATTTATATAAAGAGGTAATTTCACATGTGTGCCTTTCGCTATGCTAAATGTTGATCTTAAATCGTTGCTACCCATATTCGTAAAAGATAGAGATTTAATTAAAAAGCTAAACCATTATTTTAGTGAATTAAAAGAAGGTTACATTAATGAAGGTAATATTGTACATTTCATATATTTTGGCAAAAAGGTGGTGCAAAATGAGCATTTTCCTTGTGGAAGATTTGCATCCAGTCTTATCAACGCCATGCTGTTACAGCACAAACCCTTAATAAAGGACACAGTTACGCTTTTTGGTGACGATTTCTGGTCGCTGAACGCTGAATTATTTATAGTGGATCCAAATGGATTTGCTAAAACTCTTGTGCAACTGTATCCACTGCATCTTCTGTGCACCACACCCCAACTGATCCGATCCGCGGTAAAACGATCGAAATAGTAGATCCGACCAGAAAGACCGGCGTGAAGCCGGACAATCTGGGCAGTTTTAGCTAAAATGATCATTTTGAACGATCTTCTAAGAAAGAGGGAGTTCATATATGACATCTTCACAGGAAAACAGCTTGAATATAAGGGGATCGCGTACTTCAGGGAGTAAGGACGGTCTGATCGTGCTCGCACTTAAGCGAGGACAGACGATACAGCCGAAGAACCGAACGAGATGAGCGCTGGTCTGGCGAGGAAGCAAGAGGAGAGTGGTGTGGATCGGACGAGCGTGTTGCGGCGAGCGCGTGGCGAGGAAGGCGAGACGTGAGACGAAGAAGAAAGGAGTCGAAGTGGGGAGAAACTTGGAGGAGGAAGTGGTTGCTTGTATTGGGGTAAATTGGAAAGTGAGAATGAAAAGCTGTTGTGTTTCTTCCTACTTTCTGCCTCTCTGTTTCTTCTCCAGGGGCACCCCTTGTGGGTAGGACATGGGGCGTAGGACACAGGTGCGTGCCTATGCCGCGCGACACAGATGGCGCCGTGTCTTTACTTCTACTGGATTTTTTTGATTTCTTAACTATACTATTTGAACCTTCAACGAGAGAGCACGTGCTTGCATGCTGCATGCGTGCCTCGTGGTTGCGCTAAATGTCTACGGACCACAACTAAAATAACCTAAGAATGAATGTAAATAAGAATTTACGCTGTTCGGTGCTGAGAGTGAAGGTTCACCCTTACATCCTCCCACGTTTGACTTTGAGACGAGACGTATTGAAGTTTTCGAGGAGAACCTTCAAGTGCATCACGTGTTGGATATCCTTTTCTTCTTCCCATGACGCTTCATGCACAGGATAACCATGCCACTGCACGAGCCAGTATCTCGACTTCTTCTT
This sequence comes from Globisporangium paroecandrum, assembly GCA_023333955.1. Lineage (NCBI taxonomy): Eukaryota > Oomycota > Peronosporomycetes > Pythiales > Pythiaceae > Globisporangium > Globisporangium paroecandrum. Next base: position 1,064 of record JAASFU010001081.1, on the reverse strand, counting down.
GATTGTGCTGTCGAGCAATTTCTCAATGATGTAAAGTTCTTCTCCAGTATCTGCGTCGATGATAGCGTTAGAAGTCTTTGGAATTTGTCTATATTTGAAGCGGTCGGGATTCTCAACGTAGTGACTGAGAACGTCCACGTTGAAGGTAGGGTTCAAACCTTTTATGCTTCGCGATAGCTTGAGCTTCACAGCGTTGTTGTTGACCATTCGGATGATTTCAAACGGACCAATTTTTCGAGCTGCGAGCTTGGCACGTTTGTCGTCAAAGCCCTTCCCAGCGTGCTTGAGAGGGATTTGCTTAGTGTCGAGCATTACCAAGTCACCAAGGCGAAACGCTACATTGCTTCGCTTCTTGTCGTAATACTTCTTTTGGAGAGCTTGGGCTTTCAGCAGTTGCTTTCGAGCTAACTGGGTGAGTTCGCGTTTTTCTTCTTGAAATCTTGAAGCGAACTCTGCGATATCCAGAGCTGGAGTGGACCAAGTGTGCGGATCGCTGATTGTACCAAACGGGTGGCGTTCTTTTCTTCTTGTATCGATCTTGAACGGCGAGAAGCCTGTCGAGGCGCTGGTCAGCGTTGCGTGAGCATAATCGATGGTTCTGAGCTTGCTGGACCAGTCTTTACCGTGATACGAGACCTGTAACGGGGCGTTGCACGTTAAGTTGTGCCGCTGCAACTTAACCATGTCTGCGGTACGTAAGTACACGCAATTGCTTTAAGGGCGAACCAAAGGTTCGCCGTACTTAGGCGCACCGTATCGGTGCAGCCAGAAGAAGCCAGTCACAGACGGCTTCCCTGATTGGATAGAAACAAACACACATACATCGCACGAGTCCTTGAGAGGTGTTCACACACGCTTCCTCACTCTGTGTACTGTGCCGCGTAACGCGAGCATTGACGTGCCCGGTTACAACTGGTAGCACTTGTAGTCAATCTACGACCCGGCAGAGCCACTGCCTGAATCGCTTCCTCAAGGATTCGAAATGCAGCCGATCGACCCATCGCTGTTCCCACACCTCTCGGCTGAACACCGGAGCGTGCTCGAACGCATGGCGGCGGCGCTTG
>JAASFU010001080.1:0-11197 GCA_023333955.1 Globisporangium paroecandrum | reverse complement strand
TCCGTCGGTGCCCGGGTCGCGCACATCGATGACCACCACGGAGGAGGAGCCGCTGGACTGGAGGAGCTCCGCGAGCTCGGGGGCGTCGAGGCGCTCGACATCAGGAGCCACGAGGGCCTTGGGGGCTTGAGTTGCTACTGGGGTCGCCATTGTGTTGATGATGATTGTGGAGGTTGCTGGCTAGAGGTTGATTTGGAAATGACAACCATGGGCAGGGACTTTCGATTGACATTCACTCTTGCAGATGGACAAAACCCGCTTGTCGTGTTGGCAAAATTACCACCAATCAGAGAGCCTAAAGCATCCACGAGTTTATTTCAGCCAATCAAGTGGATCTTCTTAGTGAAATGGATACCACTTACTGACCTCAAGAATCTCAAGATTCGCTAATTCACTGTTTCCCACATTAAAGTATGCTCAAGTCGATTGTTTCACCTAATCACAAAGCAACGTGAATATTGACCCCACTTGCCAGTTTTGATAGAAAATGTATCAGTGTATATTTACTTATGTGTATCAAGGTACATGATGAATCTTGTCGTTGTCAAGCTGATGACAAACCGGCCTTTTTCTCAGTGTTGCGTGGTGGTAATGCATGCACGTCATGTGCGTGAGCAAGCAACCCGACAGCATTCATATTGCAACAGCTCAGTTCCGCCACAGAGTCTTCGAAGCCCAGTTCAGGATCTGCCGCCAGCCTCTAGTCTCCCTAGACACGTATTCGCTTGGAAATGCAGTGAGGGGTCCTCACAGCCATGCGCACCCGAGTGCTGCTCCGCGAGTGCGTCGCCGAGTGCCTCGGCACGTGGCTCATGGTATTCCTGGGCACTGCGGCCGTCGGCGCGAGCGTCACGACGGGCGCGCAAGCCGGCATTTGGCAGGTCGCTGCCGTCTGGGGCTTTGCTGTCGCGCTGGTGATCTACCTCACCGCGCACGTCTCGGGGACACACCTGAACCCGGCCGTGACGATCTCGCTCGCGTGCTCTGGGTCGCGAGTAGGGTTCCCAAAGTACAAGGTGCTGCCGTACGTCGCAGCACAGCTGATCGGCGCGATGTTCAGCGGTGTCTGCGTGCTCGCGCTCTATGGATCTGCGATCTCCAGATACGAAGATCTCCACTCCACCACGCGAGGTGACGCAAACAGCACGCTCTTGGCGATGGTCTTTGGCGAGTACTTTCCCAACCCGCAGCTCGTGAGAAGCGGGGTCCTCGAGCAGGGAGACGTCTCTCCATTCGGTGCAATGGCAGTCGAAGCGATCGGAACTACAGTGCTGGTGCTGCTCATTCGCGCGCTGACGGACGACTCAAACCACGCCCGCCCCTTCAAGCAGCAGACGCCGTTCTACATCGGCTTCACGGTCGCGTGCCTCATCAACGTGCTCGCGCCGTTCTCCCAGGCAGGTTTCAACCCCGCTCGCGACTTTGGTCCTCGCATCATCGCGGCGATAGCTGGCTGGTCGTCGGTCGCGATCCCTGGGCCGCGAAATGGCTTCTGGGTCTACATCCTCGGTCCGATCATCGACGCGCTTGTGGGTGGCTTTATCTACGATTTTAGCGTCTATCCGATATATTTGGCGACGAATGGCTCGGATGAGACTCAGAAACTTCTGATCGACGAAAAGGAGGCATCGCACCATTCCAAGTTCGAGAGTGGCGGAGTGATTGCGAGCCCTGCGACCCAACTTGGGAGCTCGCCAAGTGACAACCGCCCGTACCACGTGCTGTCGGAGGCCCTGTAGAGATAGGTTCGCGACTAGATATTGGACATTGGGGTTAACATTCTGTTGTGATCCTTTGAAGTAGAACAACTACTCTGACATTATATATATAATAATTCATCAATTCCCGCAAAATTCTTCATGTCGAGCCCAAATGCAATTCTGGGTTGGATGCAACACCTCTTTCAAGTTGACCAGTTGCTTCCCATACTGAACCACCAAACACAAACAATCGGCGCATCTTGGCAGCGCCACACTCTGCAGGTTTCGCAGATGCTGAAGACACTCGACGCTCGACACGGTGGTGGCTCCGAGATGAACCTTTTCAAGCTCAGAAAGGTGCTTCAGAGGCGAAATGTCCTCCAATGCGCGTGAGCCAATGTGGAGGATCTTCAGCCACTTCAAACTTCGCAGTGGACTCAAGTCCGCGATCTCGCACTTGAAGAGCCACAACTGCCTCAGTCGGACCAGGCTGCTCAGGAAAGAAAAGTCTTGCGCCCCTTGTATCGTGGACGTTCTGGAGAACCGGACCGTGAGCTTTCTTAGCTGCACGAGCTTCCCCACAGCTGCTAAATTCATCGGGTCCGTGATGAAGAGCTCTAGTTGCCTCAGGTTCGGCACAGCCTGCACGACTTCTTCCAAGTTGAACTTGCCTGAGAGTGAGAGCGCTCGCAGATGCTGCTTCACGCCAGCGAAGCGAAACGTGAAGTTGTCGTCCGAGAAACAGAAGCTCACTTCCTGGAGGCGACCGGTCTTCGGAAGGCGAGGTAGAGTCCCAAAGCCCTTAAAGTACTCGAGTTCCGATAGAAATTCGATCGACTTGAGCTGTTTGCCATGTGCATCCAGTCGCTTCAGCTTCGTGAGCGACTTGAGCGCAGAAAAGTCATACGCATTCGTCCACCCGAGTACCAAAGTCTCAAGGTTCTCTAGTGCACGCAGCGGCGCGAGCACATCCACGGGGCACGCTTGGACATTCAGGTACGTGAGCTTGGTGAGCTGGGCAACTGGAGTCAAGGAGATGAGCTTCTTCACACCGAGCAAGTTAAGATGCTGCAGGTTGCTCAGCCTTGAAAATAGAAAGTCCCACTCGTCGATCATCGCTTCGTCAAACTGGGTCCACATAATCTGGAGGTGCTCAAGCGTGGCTGCCGATACCAACAGCGGCGTGAGCGTCGCGATCTGCTTCCTGCTCAAGTAAACCGCCCTCAACTGCGTGAGACAGCTGATCGGGTGAAGATCCACCAACTTCCTGGTCGCATTCAGATTCAGTTCCGTGATCCTCGGCATCTTGCTCAGGAACTTGATGCTGGAGACCACCGTTCCCTGGAGATTCAGGTACTCAAGCTTTTCGAGGGCCTCTAACGGCGAAAAGTCCTCCAAATCAGCATTCCCGGACAGGTTAAGACTCTTTAGCTGCTTTGCGCCACGTAAAAGGGCCGAGATTTCGACTACCTCGGCGTTCGAGAGGTCTAGCAGAGTCAAGCTCTCCAGTGCTGCTCCGCGTGTCGAGCTCTGGAAGACGCTCGAACTAAGTACGAATGGATACCGCCGTTCCCCAATGCACCCGCGAATCCGCAATCGCGTCACCGATGTTAAGTTTCGCAGCACCTGCTCTACTAGCGCTTCACCACCGGAGATATCGACAAATGAGATCGCGTCGCGCGCATGGGGACTCAGGTTGCTGAGAAACTTGACGATGTACTCTGAAGACGCGGGCGGGAGTTGCATGCGCGCCGCACGCAGGAAGTTGCGGCGCAGCGAGGACACGCAGACGCTCTTGGAGAACGAGGACGCGCTGCGCACGTCGGGACGCGAGAGGAACACCGCGAGAAGTGCCGCCGCGTCGTCGCACTCGCGCAGCAGCGTCTCCACGTTCATCGCCTGGAACGAATGCTCCGGTTGTCTGTCTTGTGAGTGCTTGTTTCCAGTGGCAGTTGTATCAGTCAGGCAAATCGTCCACTCGACCCATGTTGACAGTGTTTTTGGGTGAAACTGTATTTTTCGGGTGATTCGGAGTGAGCTCTCTTAATTAATCAGTGCGAATAATCGATTCAGGAGGTTTTTACTGTAAAGTCAAGCTGGAGTGCCCTCGCGAGCGCTTGACTCACTTGGGTGAGCCATTTCGTAGTTATGACTCACTGCACTTGCGTGTGCTCTGGTTGGCGCGTGAAAAGCGCTTGAGCTGTCGGTCTGATTCCCCCTACCATCGCTTTTGAGTTGCTTGAATAGGAAGGGAATCTGATGGTGGAATGCTGAGTTACCCTGACGCGCCCGCCGTCAAGCGCAGCCTCACTGAAGCACTCTGTTTCGTCAACGCCGGTGGTAGTAGCGGTCAGTTGCTCGCCGGCAGGATCTGGATCGTCACCAATGCTCACAGCGCAAGCTGAACAGACATCGATATCCTTCGCACGCTCATCGAAGTCGTCGGGCAGCTGAGCAAGAGCGTCGACTTCCAGTGGCAAGGGTCCTACCACTTGTTCTGGAAAGAGGCGCTCATGAAACCCCTCGGCTGCTGCGCCAGTGTCGGAAGGAATCCAGCTCCCACCGAGTACGACGCCGTGGACCAACTCATGAGCAGAGAAAGACCACGGTTTGTCTTGAGCTTTTATCGACTCGGGTACGGTCGGACGCAGCCCAAGCTGCTCCAATACTTGCTTCTCAAGGACCCTACGCACTCTCTCGGGACCCAGAACGCGAATCTACTGGTGCAGCTAACCTCACAAGGCCGTAAGACAAGCGACGATGACAAGAGCGAAGAAACCAGGGTTGCTGCGTGGCTCCATTGTCAAGACATTCCGAATCGAGGTGTGTCTTGCGCTCGAAAGCACCAAACTCGCGTCTGAGATTCGAGCACTGAGTCGGTTCTGGAAGAGATCGCAGAACACGAGCAGGCGAAGAGCGTTGAAAGCGACGTGGTGAGCATTCGACTGAGCTCAACTGGACTGCCATCGAAACAAACACGAGTACCTGCGCAAGTTTGAGCACATCATCAGCCATTCGCGGACAGGAAGGGATGTGTGGAGGCTCCAGTATGGGAGCGTCTCTGAAGGAGGCGAGCTCCGAGAAGTCTACCTGCCGCCAAATCAACGGATGCTCGTCCAGCTGGAAGCGAATACAAAGATGCGAGTGGTTCGAAGTCAGGTGCCAAAGCGCTCGATGTAGTTTCGCTGGAGTTGGAGGAGTTTGAGGCAATCATCAACTTGACAACCTAGATGTGCGTGGTGGTTCCTGGGTATGACTTCGCGTGGGTGTCAAGCGCGTCGATCGTGTCGAGAAGAGAGACGCCGTCCAGGTGTCCACATCCAGGAGTCGTCAACACGCGAGTGAACAATTGGCCGCTCGCTAGCGCCAACGTCAAGGCATTCACTCGATACCCGATGGTAGGGAGTACTGACCACCAGTCCGATATCAAGCACATACTTCGCATGTTCGATCATGGCCAGAAGCGCTCGACTCCCCGCTGCACGGATCGGAGTTCGATCGTCTCGATCTGCGTGAGCTCCTGAACTTCTGCCCGAAGCTGGCGCGCCTCAACTTGAAAGAAACTCGCTCGCCAGTTTACTGCCTCTACTAGACCAATATTCGATTGTATCCATGGAGACCTCCAACTAGCAACGCGAGTATGGGGAAACTTGACTCGCACGTCGTCTCTCAGGCGTTTGGTTCGCTGGCATCCGAGCGCTGCGATCACTCTACTGGTAGCTAACATTCGCTTGATAACATCTAGGAGAAGAGTAGCAAATGAAAATGAATCCCAAATTGTTTGATACGAAGTAACTCCTTGATGATTTCGTTTCAAATGCTGCTAGGTCCCGTCGCACTTCCTTAGGAGTCGTCGTCAACAAAATGGAGTGGTGAGGTGCGTTTACTAAGTTTCAGGTATAGTGTACGTGTCTGCAAACGCTTTGTGTTTTACCACGCCATGGAGCGCGCGGTCGGGATCGCCACAAACGCAAATATGACTGATATAATGCTAGAGTCCAGCTTACCCAGACTGCTGCTCGGTTTGCTCGGACTTCGCTTCGAATGCTGTTCAATCGCGCTCAGAAACGCGGTTTTCGTGTGCAATGAGAGTCTGGCGCCGCCTGCAACGCTCTGGAACTCCGCTCGCAGTGACGGGAGTTCTGTTGCTCGATGCCCCCAGTTCTCTGAGTACAAGTACACAAACTGAAGCGCTCGGTTGCTTCTCAGTGCAGTCACAAATGCGTTCCACGGCTCAGCGGGATTGACATATCTGCTGACGGCGAGGTATCGCAGCGGCCTTGAGCTGGGGCTCGCAAGCAACTCCCCCAGCTCAGCGAGGATCTGCTCTTGATTGGCCTTGGAGTGAATGTTCAAAGACGAGATGTGGCACCTTTTGTCGAGGTAGCGGTCTGAAAGCGCAGTAATCCCTTCCAGTTCGTTCCCCATCAGGTCGAGGTGTGTCAGGTTCGGGCAGGCGTCTAGAATTTCGCCCAGGTCCCCATTGCTGATGTGCGTTTCGCTGAACGTGTAGTGGAAGCCTTCCAAGCAGTGACCGATCATCCGAAGCAGGAATTTGAGATCGTCGATGGATTCCCGGAACACATTCCGGTCCTGAAGCCAGCCTTCCGCAGCTGACCGATGACGGCTGAACATTTTGACGTTGGCACCAGCGAGTGGCCAGGTGCTGCTATTGAGGCGACTTTCTCCAGGGACTTGTAGTGATGGACACTTCGATGGTATTTCGCGTCTCGACACAGCTGACGCGCTCGGTACCCATCCGAGCCCACATCCAGGAATCACGACGCAGATCCACTTCATCAACTCAATCGCTACTTCGAACTCCTCTGTTTGAGTCGCCTGGAACCCAAACGTTTGCGATTTCACTTTCGGAGCCACTCGGAGTTTTGTCTTGGGTTTCAGCTGAACAAACACACGTTGGCCTGCAGGTAGCGCGACTTCTTCAAGGCCGATTCCTTCCGGTAGGTCGCCATGCTCGATAATCCAGAGCTTCTTTCCTGGGTGTGGGGTGCTGAGTATGAGTTCGAATGCTGCTATGTCTCCGTCTTTGATCGGCAGTCCAGAAAGATTGAGGCTGTCCAGCTTTGCTTCCGAATCGGGGTGGAAGATGCCGTACGCGATCCACGCCCACATCACCTTCGTGTTGGTTTCTTGCCGGACATGCTCGAATCTCGCCCACTCCACATCAAGTTCTTTGAGAGAATTCGCGTCCCGAAGTGCCGAGCAGGTGGAGACAACGTGCTGGTGATAGAGACGAACACCGTGCAGCTGAAGCGTCTCGAGAGTTGGGCGCGAAGATCCCAATCCGCATACCCTCGCCCGGAGAAGTCGCTGGAAGCCCTGCAAGCGCTCGTCAACTATGAGCATGCTCATCACATCTTGAAAGTGCAAGTGCTGGATGGTCAGCATCTGCGTGGCGAGGATGCCGAGATCGATTGGCTCGAGAGGCTTCCTCGACGGCATCCACAGCGTCGAGATCCCGTATCGAACTGTAGTGCCTTCAGACTGCTTCACTTGCTCCTGCTCGGCGAACTCTTCCAGAAGCTCTGCCAACTCTCGATACTGTGACGTGCTTAGCCCAGCAGTTGGCAGCGCCAGACCGAGTTCGATCAGTGGCAGCGACGCTTTTCTGCAGTTCATAAGCGGCATCATCGAGTTCTCACCGCTGTCCAGGTTTGAGGGATCCTCGCTTCTGGGACGACCTCGCGCTGACAGCTTGGCCAGCATCGTCCAGCGCTCCTCTCCCATTGCGAGCTCTGGATCTATGACGAGAAAGTCGCGGAGCGAGTCGAACTGGCGTCCGTCGGGTGCTTTCATCGACAGATTGAGCGCGAACCGGGGTCCTTCGCTTGCCAGGAGCTGCTCAACATTGTCGAATTCGGTGCACTCCGGTTTTCGATCACAACCAAAGCTGCTGGAAGAAGATTTCAATTGGGTCATGAGCGCATCTTTCCAGAACAAGTAGTAGAACTCTTGCCACTTGAAATCGACGCTTCTGCTCAGCTGGCTGACGATCTCGACCAGCGCCCGCAGTTGCGTGAGCTCTTCAGGGGTCGCGCTGTGGAGGTCCAGGGAGATCCACGTCTTCTTGGCGGCGAGGAGCTCGGTGGCGCGGACCTTGGCACGCAGACGCAGCTTGCAGTGGAGGTGGCTGTCGCCGGCCAGTTCGCGCACGTACGGCGCGAGAAGCGCGCGCGCGTCTTCGTAGATTTGACTCGTGGCCATAATCGCTCGCTTCCAGTTGCTCTTGTGCAACAGGCGCTTTGGTCAGGAAACTCAGCGTAACCTGCTTGCTGGTGTCAAGCAGGCAATGTGGGTGGCCAGTGGGTACATTCCAGCACCAGCGCGCACTTAGTCCAACAACGTACCAAGAATATAGATGTAACTCAAAGAGTCGTGAGTAATTAGCGAGCCTGGAGTGAGTCATTCGACTAAGTTCGCATTTGCATTCATGTAACCACCCATCCACTTCCGTCTGTCCTCGCTGGCCAGCGGACTGCCATTCGGAGAGTTCAGTGCGCAATTTTCGTCAAACACCCGAAAGGCACGCGCGAGAACAGCATATCGATCTACGAGGAAGCGCAGTCGCTACTTCAGCAGTACTTCAAAGTGCTCGCGGCCAAGCGCAACCACAGCAGCGTGCTCTGCCTCGTCGAGGCGGGCAGCTCCAGAGGTCTCTTCCTGACAACCAAGACGTGGATCAACTTCAACCTCGGTGCAGCGAGCGCTTCCGAGTTTCAGCAGCTGCGCGCCTTCATCCACGTTGTTGGGCAGCTGGTCAAGAACCCCAACTTCCAGTGGCGAGAGTGCTACCACTCATTCTGGAAAGCGGCGCTCATGGCGCCTCTCAAGTGCTCCATCTGTAGTGAGAACGTCGGCGAAAATCCAGGTCCCACTGAGTACGACAGCTTTGAGCAGCTCATGGACAGTGACGGACCCCGGTTTCTGTTGAATTTCGGTGAAATGAAGGAAGGCGGAAGAAACCAGCTGCAAGTGCTCCGCGACTTCCTGCTCAAGGACCACGACAAAGTACTGGCGAAGAAGCACGCAACCTTGCTCTCGAAGCTGGCTGCACGAGCTGGTCCTCCGATTGTAGATGGAGAAGCGAAGACGTCACGGATCGAGCTCGGCGTCACGCTTTCGAGTAAAATGCTGACAACGTCTTCGGACTTTCGAGCACTAGCCAAGCTTCTGGCCGATATCGCAGCGCACAAGCATCAGAAGAGTGGGGATATGGTCAATGCAGTTCGATTCGAGATCACCAGGCTTTGGCTGCCATTTGAGAAGTCGCTCGTGCCGGTCGAGATCGAGATCCTGGTGGATATGACCGCGTCTGAATCATCTACGATTCGGCATCTGCATTTCGCGAACGCAAGGCTGATGTTCTCCGTGGCCAACCGCCTGCAGGTCTTCCAGCACTTTCTCCGCACGACAGTGTGCGCATTAGAAGACTCCAAGCCGACCTTGGAGACGCTTCACTTGTATAGAGTGCCAATGCTGGTTCCTCCGCTCGCATCCATCTGCTCGGCGCTCCGGGGCTCGAATTCACTCAAGGAGCTCCGCTTGGAGTCGGTGGTGCCAACTGCTCCAGCGAACCAAAACACGAAGCTGATGTGGGCATGGATCGCGTTTGGGGTCTTCCACCCCGACGCGGAAGCTCAGCTGGATCGTCTGAATCTGACCGGACTGCCGCTCACGTATGAAGACCTCATGACTTTCGCATTCACGATCCGGACTCCACACCCAGGCAGGCAGCTGTGGATTCTTGAGCATGGACATCTCCCTCAAGGCGCTGGACTTGAAGAAATCGAACTACCTTCAGGTCAGCGACTGTTTGTTCAGCTCAAAGAGAATACAAAGCTGAGAGCGAACCCAATGATTGGAGGGAAAGCGCTCGAGCCAGTCGCACTCGACTCGAAAGAGTTTGAAGTGGCGATTGACATGACGACGTGGGTCTGCGTGATCGTCCCTGGATGCGGATTCGGTTGGGTACCAAGCGAGGCAGTCTTATCCAGAAGCGAGATGATTTCCAAGTGCCCGGTGGTTGAGAATCCAGGTGCAATGGCGATCCAATCACGATGCGATACCTGGCCGCTCGCTGGTGCCAACGTCAAGACGTTCAACCGCAACAAAGTGTCCAGACCTGACGACTTGGACAGCATCAAGTGTTTGCTCCGAATGATTGGCCACTGCCTTGAAGAGCTTAACTACCCGTCGCATGAGGCGCACATCCAGAACTCAGATCTGTCCGAGATCTTGGACTCCTGCCCGAATCTGACGCATCTGAACCTGAAGGGGAACTCGATCGTTGAGATAGGAGCCCTCGTCGACCGATACGAGACGAAGCAGTGCCAGATCGCGTGCCTCAACATCCACAGCACTTGGAGACACCACAAGTTGCTGAATCAGCTGGCTGAGTTGCTTGAGAGTCCGTTCTCAAAGCCACTTCGACACGTCGCAGTGAACGGACTGGTTGACTCTACGGACCGCTGGGAGAAACTCGAGCGCGCGCTCAAGATCAACAAGACCCTCGAGCTGCTGGTTCTGTACAAACCAAACGGCAAGCACACGCCACTTTTGAAGCAAATGCGAGCAGATATGCAAAGCGTGGTCGGGAATTCGAGACTGTCGCTGAGCACGAAGGTTGCATTCCTGAGCGTCGTCAAGGCGCACTCCAAGAATTCAGCCAGGAGCAGCCTCGCGCGTGTGAGCAGTCTGGGCAAATTGGACTCTGGACTCGCCTCTCAGATCTTCGCGTTTGCTGGAACCCGAGTTTCGCGCAATTTGTTCTGGTAGAGATCGGCTTCTCGGTTGCGCGTCTCTCCAGCGTGCCCGCGCCGCTCTCTCAGGCGGGTTCCGACTCCGCTCATGTCGTGTTAGTTCTATTACTCGATTGCTAGAAGACGAGGTGATCGTCCGATTGCTGGTTCCCGAAACTCGACTTGGTAGATATCTAAGGGGAAGTCGCCCGCATCTTATAACAGATGCTCTCTATAGGTCCTTGACTTCTGTTGGGCTTGTTTGTGACGAGTCGAAATGCAGTTCTCGTTCAGATGCAGCGCCTCTTTCATGTAGAGAAGTAACCGGACTCTCCAGCTTTTGTACCACATCGCTCATATTTGGGTTTGCCGCAATCCCGACCACGCGCTCCATGCTGTGGTAAAGCCCACCCGTTAGTGTACAATATATGATGCTGCTTTGTGTTGTAGCACATGGACGGACATCAGAATCGACCAACTAGATCTGACATTGAAGATCCATCGGTGATATGAATACCTACAGCACCAGCCTTTACTCGGTTGACCACTCTCGGTTGGGCAAGTTGGCCGACTCTTTCTCCGCCTGCGTGAGCAAGCGGCCGTTCTTCTCCTTCTCCTTGCGCTCGCTGTAGCGGTCCACCAGAAAGTCGGCGTGCTCGCGCATGAGCAGCGTGAACTTGAAGAACTCCTCCATGACGTCCACGACGCGGTCGCGGAAGTCACTCGGCTTCATGCGGC
>JAASFU010001079.1:0-11216 GCA_023333955.1 Globisporangium paroecandrum | reverse complement strand
GCCGCTCGTTGTCTGCCGCTCTCCAAGCTCTCGTCAGCAGTCCCAACAGTATCGCAAGAAGCTTACGCCATGAACCGCATCTTCGGGAAGAAGAAGGCCGAGGTGCCGCACGGCCGATCTGGACATGAAGGTGGGTTGATGCATCAGTTTAGGGGCACAATCCTGAGTTTTAGGATTCTAGGATTCTAGGATCTGAACCCGGTTGCAAGCAAGGTCTCCCTCTCTCCCTCCTTTCCTCCCTCCCTCAACGGAATTCCAATCCAAAAATCAACCCTGCTCAGGGCCACCAGCCCACGATGCAAGATTATGCCGCTCCTGTACGGTCGAGGGTTCTCGCATTTCCAGAACATCTCGCACTTGCCCTGTTCGCACGCGCTGCATCTGCTGCTGGTGCGGAACTCATCAACTCATCGACCAGGTACACGTCGTAGCCCGCCATCGTTTCCCTTAAAGCCGTATAATTGGCATTTCTCCTGCTGTTTCTGAAAGCACTCAATTGACTCGAAACCTCTATTCAAAAGAGTCTTCCTGATTTGTCCAAGATTCGCTCATTCAATCGCACGTGCGATTCCCACGCGCGTGCATTTCGAAATAACGCCCAAACCAACAACAGCATGGTGAAGCCGTTGAATAAGGAATGGGAGCTCTTCGGCCCTAAGTACCGCGTCGCAGGCGCCAAGGGCGACAAAGTGAACTGCAATGCGTGCCAGAAGCAGGTCTCGGCCGCCGTTAACCGCCTGCAGTCGCACCTGCGCGTGTGTCCCGCGCGTCCAGCGCTCGCCACCGTGATGAACGAGAACGCTGACGCGCTCTTAAAGCAGCAGCTGAAGCAGCAGCAGCAACATCCAGACGCGTTTGGTGGCCAATGCGCCGACACATCGCACGCCATGGTGATAGAAGACAACCATCACCACGTCGACTCTATCGGTGACGGTGCGGATCTCACAGCCGCCGCGCTCGATTCGACTGGAGGTGCGGCTTTTAGTGCTGCGAGCCAGACATTCCTCTCCACTGGCTCGGCGCCACAAACAGCAGCAGGAGCAGGAGCTGCAGTGGTGATGGTATCGGCAGAGCCTGACACCGGAGCTGGAGCGACAATCAGCGCAGCGCCAGTTGAAAGCGCACATCTGACAGTGTCCGCTGCTGGTATGGCCGCCGCCGCTACTGCTGTTACAGGGACAACAGCGCCACCGACGGGCGCACCAGCCGCGAAGCGACATAAGACGTCGCCGACTCGCACTAAAGAACGTCCGCGCTGGAGCAACACCAGCACGACTGTGAGCAGCGCGAACAACTCCGCTGCGATCGCAGTGATGGACGACTTTTGGCTCAGCGGCACACCGCACCAATCGTCGTCGTCCTCCTCACCTGCATCTTCATCGGCGTATGCAAAGCGGCGCTTGGAGCTAGAGGAGAAGCGCCTTCTGCTGGAGATGAAGAAGGACCAGCGTGAAGAGCGCCGCGAGCTCTACCACCTCGAGATCTTGGAGGCGCAGGCGCGGAAAGAGCGCCTCGCTGCAGAAAAAGAGGCCTACGAGGGCAAGGTGCTGCTCGCACTCTCGCGGAAGCAGCTGCGCGACCAGGGTGTGAGCGAAGATGAGGTCGACCGCATCCTGCCCGTGGAGAACAACAGCAACACTGTGACTGCTGCTGCCGCTGCCAAGAGCTACGCGACCCCAGTAGCCGACACCGAGAATGAGTCCTGATGTATCAATGGATGTGTCAATGAGTTATTTTGTCTTTTTGAGTGAGCGAAGAGCGAAATGGAGGCAGCCGAGATGGATTGAATGCACAAGTCTGTCGTGGTCGCTAATAATGGTGTCTACCCCGACTTTCATTACTTATAAACAATCCTTTTACCTGCAAAATGATCTGTCGGCTTCGGCTTCCTCCTCTCTCCCTACCTTCTTGTCTACTTGCATATGTGCCTATTCCCCATCCATCCATCTCTCTTTCTCTCTCTCTCTCATTGCGCCTTTTGCTTCTTCACACACTAGTTCACTATAAACCTACCTACCTACCTATCACGCGTGCCCTTTTGAAGCCCCAGATAAATAATCAGCTCACCCGGACGAAATCAGCTCACTCACGCCAAGCAGACCACGCACGACGAGCAGCGACAGCGAAGTTCCAATTGCCTCGCCGTTTTGTGTCGTTCTCCCATGCATCCGCCCGTAACAAGGAACTCATTCCACTTCTCCATCTGCTTACACATACGACCTCGATGAATCGAGCGCCTGGTAGTAGTTGTCGCTGAATGCGTGACGCGACATCCCACGAGCCGACGACGAGTCTGCGTTCGCGACCGTGTACGCGAGCGAGCCGAGCGTGAGCATGACTTCCTGGGCAGCTGGTCTCCGTTCAGGCTTCTGGTGCCAACACGACTTGATGAGCTCCACAAACTCGGGCGGCGCTCGTCGCAGCGCTCCAGGAGGGAATCGAGGACGCTCGCCACTCGCGACAAGTGTCCGCACTTGATGGTCAAACGCGAGGTCACTGAATGGCACGGACCCGTTCGTCAGGATCTCCCAGAGCGCAACGCCGAAACTGTACACGTCGGTCGCGCGGTTGAAGCGGCACTCGTTCGGATTCTTCATCACTTCTGGTGCGTTCCAGCGCCACGTGCCGGCAAAAGTTGTCACATCCGACGTATCTTCGTTCTCGCTTTCTTCTCGGATCCCGCCCTGTGCATTCCTGTTCACCTTCTTCGCAGCAACAGCACCATAGTCGTTTGCTATCCGGGAAATACCGAAATCCTGCAGCAGTTAAGATTAATGTCAGCACCCAACGGAAATGAACCATCAAACGAGAAGGAAGACAACAACAGTCACACGTACCGAAATTTTGGCGGTCCAGTCCTCTGTCACGAGAATGTTGGACGCCTTAATGTCGCGATGCAGGTAGATCGGCTCGCGGTTGTGCATGAACGCCAGTCCCTTCGCAGCCTCGAACGCCAGTCGCACTTTGGTGCTCCACTCCAGCAACGGGTTCGCCTTGAGCACGTCTCGCAGCGATCCGCGAGCACAATACTCACTATGATGATACATAGACGACACATCAATCATAAAGTTAGTACAAATAAAGGAATAGCTAGCAGCAATACACATGCGGCAGACTTACTTGACGAGGCACATGCTGCCCTTGTAGCTCCCTAGCTTCATGAAGAGCGTGATGTTTGGATGGCGCAACTGTGCTGCGAGCGCGGCTTCGTCGCAAAACTCGGACTGGACATCGGAAACGTATGTCATATAGAGCTCCTGGAAGTCCGCAGCTTCTGCACCCTGCAGTCGGATGCACTTCATCGCCACTGTTGTGCCGAGCCACTGAGTCTTATACACCACCGCGCTGGATCCTTCCCCGATCTTCACGACTGGTCCCTCGGTGATCATCTCGTGCAGCGACGCGATCAGCTGCGGGCCGTTGTGCAGCGACTCGGTCTTCCGATCCAGGTCCTTCGAGTCTGATACTGAAGCGTCGTCCTTGCGCTGCCAGCACGCGAGTCCCGTGCCAAAGAGCACAGCGTTCGTGATCGGCAGCAGGAAATTCAGCGACTCGGTCACGGCGCCGAACGCGATGTGCCTCTGACTCGCGACGGTCGCAACCAGGAACGGCAGCGTGAGGAACGTCGCGCAGACGCAGTAGCCCATGAGCCGCCGGATCACGACCTTGCCGTGGTTGTTGTCGTTCATTCGCGATCTCTGGACAAACCGGATGTTCGCGATGATCGCGAGCAGCAAGCCGACCTGCATAAACAGCACCACGATCGCGTTCATCGTGTACGCGACGCGGTTCTCCATCGCCTGCAGCGTCGAGAACATGCAACCGTAGACCGCAGCGAGACAGAGCGAGATGAGAAAGTTCCGGCGCACGTACAGGTGTTCGGGCGAGCCCATGCGGATGAGCAGCGACAGACACAGAATCCAGTAGAGCGACGTGAAGAAGCTGAAGCGCGAGAGCGCCGAAAGCATGAGCTCGCCCGCCGCGAGCTCCTTGCGCTCTTCGCCTGAGTGCTCGCGGTCGAACACGCCGAGGTACGAGAACTGCAAATACTGCTTGAGCGCCTCGAGCGCCGCGAACGCAAAGTCGCTGATGCCGATCACGAAGAGCACGAGGTCCGTCGTGCGCTTCTTCATCTGGAAGAACGCGAGTGAGTGGATCGCCAGGAAGAGCGACGCCACGCACGCCGCGATCAGCAGCGTCCAGTGGAAGTAGACCCACGCCTGCAGCCACGACGCGTCCTCGTGCGCCTCCGCCGCCTCGACCGGGAGCATGCGCACGTCGTTCGTCCCATTGCTCGCAGCGAGCGGGAGGACGTTTGATGCCGACGACGAAGCGGAAGACGACGCGGACGCCAGCGCTTCTACCGCGACCGCAAGCGCGCGCCGCAGCATGTCGACCTGTCTGGTAGGTTATCTGTCTGTGCTAATTAGTGAAGATGGAGTACGCGGCAGTCGGTCCTTTACGCCTGCTTTCTGCTTTCTGCTCCTCTGCGTTGCCTGCTATCTGTTGTTGTCTGGTGCTGCCTGCTGTGTGTCTGATCGAAGTGGCGCCCGCACGCATACACTCGCGCGCCGCACGTCACGTTAGCTTACTCGCTCTCGCTTTCTCTCGCCTGCTGCTGCTTGCTATCGTTCGCCGCCTTCAAAATGACGCTCAAAAGGGCAAAACAACTGGTTTTTTAGTTTGTGTCGTTTTTTAGCGCTCTCAATAAAACCTTGCAATCGATTTGAGGTTTTAATTCTTTTAAGCTAAAACCTTGCTTGATTAGTAAGGTTTTAAACTGCAGCCCTACACCTACCCGTTTTGCTCGACAATGGATAAACACTTGTTAGTAATCGTGGAAACTGGAAAGCGGCAGCGTGGTGGTTGAAAAGGTGTTTATGAGTCGGATGGCTTTTGGTTTCATGATAGCCATGCACATGCGCTACATGTGATCACACACATAATGGAGGCGCTTCAACCTGCGGGTACAACAGCTCACAAGCAGCAACTGCTGCTTCTGTGGCTTGATTTGTGACTCATATACGCCCCCACTCCATTCATTCGTTCGACGGTGTGGTAGACGTTTTGGACGTCTATATGATTCGTGGATCGAATATTGATTTTCTCATCGAAAAGAGAATGTGCGTCTTGTTTTGGAATTCGAATATCCCAAAAGGCTTCGAGTGGCGACAACGAAAACCGAAAAGTTTCCAGATCCCTTTGTCGGTTTGCTTTGTCTGCGAATGTGAGATGACGGAACCACCAACCACGTTCGTGTTACGCCAACACGAGCCGCGGATACAGAAATGGATGGCTATGGAAGAGTGCGGACCAGACAAACCGCGAGACGTCACGACCAACAGCTAACGTCACGACTTGCGCAAAAATACATTATCATGCGGCAAAAGCTTGGGCAGATATAACCCTTCAACTTCAACATTGGTGTGACGATTTTTCTTGTTCGCTATTGCCTGAATACCAGTGAAAATAAAAGCACAGAAAACAATTCAGCTTTTTCAAAAGTAATTCTGAAAATGAATATCCCTTCAAGGTCACGCAGGACCCCCGTAGTAGTGACATATTCGTAGTGAACGATGATCAGAATGTGGTACTTTATAAATAGCTACGTGCTACAATCATCATATGCTTGCCGTGCGCAGTTTAAGACTTTAGAATTCGTGTTGCTTCTCCGAATTGTTTTGACACCATTGGAATTAATTTTGAAAAAAGGAGACACTGATAAACCGATTGCCATCATACCTTGTGTACACCTCAAAAGTATTTTGGAGCTTGAATCTTCATTGAGAATTGCTGTCGGTCGGTGGATTTCAAATCTATCATGTATAAAGGGAGACCATACAGAACACTTGAGAATGAACACAGGTTGGCTCAGATTGCGCTGCTCATGGGCTGAACGGACACAGTTGCTCGACAAGCTGACAGATTGCCATGGTGTCGTCTACTGACGATGTTGAATTATAAGAGCTTAAATTAAGCTATTAAAATTCAGCATCTTAAATTGTTCAATTTTTGGCAAAATAGATCGTTGATCTAATGGTTGTTGATTTATTGTGTACATACTGTAGACAAATTCGTCCGACCAAAAAAACACGGCGACTTTCAACACACGATTCTGTATGAACACAGACAAATCTGCAAACAACCCTCCCCAACTTCATCTACTCGAACTGACTATTCTGTCTGTCAAAATCAATCCGCCATTATCCCATATTGTTAAAATAGGGACTTAATCAGCCAAATCACCCAACATTACCCTGTAGAGATATGATAAACAGTGTGATTTTGACTGGCTATGACGGCTGCAGCGCATCCCAAAATACGAAAGAACACCATCCACACATCTTCTCGATTATATTTTGGTGTAGAGGGAGACATCCTGTCGTCCGCGTTACCTTATACACGATGTGGGGGGCTCAACAAATCTTCTTATATTTAAGCAAGGACAGCACAATGATAGCACCATACCATGACCATTCCGACACAACACCCCATCTGATATCCCTCCGTCAAATGGGACGAAGCTCAATATTTGGAGCGAAAACGAGTAAATTCAACGCGAGCATCCCAGCGACAACAGTACATACCCGCATGACACCTGTATCTTCCTCCAGCTACGAGTTGACGCCGACGACAGCAAACCACCAATTGATTGCCGAATTCTCACAACATCCTCTTTAAGGCGCCTCGTGGGAGGGCCATCGGAATGCAGCAGCTTCGTAGAGGGATAGTACTTCAACAGATACGCCGGGAGGACGTCCAGAGCTTGCTGGTTCGTGTTGAGGCAAGTATATTGGAACTGGAGCAGCTGGCAAAGACACGAGCTTGAACTTCAAAAATCTTGTCGCACGTCGTCGAGTTAATGATGTAGAGGTTCAAGATCTGCACTACGTCATTCAAAACCCATTCCGATTAGACCAATCTTTTGGTTTTCTGCAGTTATATTGTCAACGTCGACAAACACTTTGTTTGCAGCGAAGTAGGGGTCAATAGAGACAACTTCCATCGAGAGGACTGCTCGACGAGCTGCATCCTCGCCGGCAAGAAATCGCAGTAACGGGCAGTACTTTGAGAGGGCTTGCTGTTCAAGAAGCCCAAACACTCCAAACTCATTCTCCCGTGTGATCGTCGTTTCTAGTTGTAAGGATGCATGATTACAGGATCTTCACTCTTGGAGTGCGGGCCGTCATCATTTAGACTCTCTCCCTTTTACATACATTCTAGGATAGCAAAAGAAAACAAGTAGCGTAAACCACACGCACGTAAGGCACGTGCGACAAGTCGAAGATTCATATCAGATAGAAAAGAAATCAGAAAGAATCCAGTGGGGGTAAAGGCACGGCAAGATCTGCGTCCTACGCCCATGTCCTACCCACAGGGTGCCCCTCTTGGACAAGAAACAACGAGTAGGAAGGCAGGTAGAAACAGCCAGACTTACGCACTCCCTTCTCATTTTACCACAATACCAACAACCGCCTTCCACTCCAGTTCCTCGTCTCGCCTCTTCGCCTCTCTCCGCACACAGCTGTGGTCCTCGCCATCCACTGCTTCCTCGCTCTACGCCAGATCAGCGCTCATCTCGCTCGGTCCTTCGGCTGCATCAAGTGCCAGGTCGCTACATTCTTGCTCTCTCCGGCGACGTCACTAGCGTTTTCTCAGCAGGTCCCACCCTCCAGTCTTTGCTCGCTCGCAACGCTCTCGCATTCGAGTGCGTAGCGTGCTTGCAGCAGTTCCTCCAGTATGGCGACCTGCAGCGGCATTGCCGCGCTGCTCACCGAACGGTCGCTTTGTCGACTCGTTCATGGCGACGTGTCCGTGCTAGAGCACTCACGACCGGCGTATGGGCGCGCACCGCTGCTACAAACAAACCCCAAACAGGCCTGTCGCGCCCGCTCTCGACTTCTCGACAGCGAGATTGACAGCGGATGATGCGCCACTCCGATCTCTCCTCTCCACCCTCGGTAGCTACCCATGGCTTTGCCTCTGCTGCCCAGCCCTCCTCGCCGGCGCTCGCAATTGGAGGCTCCATGTGAGCTCATGCGCCGGTCAGCACACAGACGTACTGCTGCATGCCCATCGCCGCGCCGATAGTGACACCTCCGCCGACCAAGACGTTGGCGCCACCGCCATTCCTGAGGATGACGCGATGTCGGAATCTTCCGGCACATTCTACGAAGATCGAGACCAACCTTTTAGTGGGCATCGAGCTCCCTCTCAACGACGATACTACTATGGATATCACGCACGGCCCTTCTCCAGGCACTTGGATCCTCTATTTCGATGGTGCTTGCCGCCACAACTCCGGTTTTGGCGGTGCAGGCGCTGCACTTTCCGACCCAGACGGAAGCACCTTCTGGGCCAGCTACAGGTTCATCCTAGGCGCCTTCAGCACGAACAATGTCGCAGAGTATCAGGCGCTCGTCGATAACCTTGAAAGCGTGCTTCATCGCGGAGTAACCCATCTCCAAGTTCGCGGCGACTCTAACCTTGTTGTTATCGAGCAGGTAAAAGGAATTTTCCGATGCAAAGATCTCCGCCCGCGACAGCTTCGAGACCAGGCGGTGAGCCTTCGCAAACTCTTCCTGTCTTGCCTATTCTTCCACGCTGACCCCTTCGGGAACCAGCACGTGGATCGACTGGCGAGCAGCGCGCTGAGAAGGCGAAAAACATTCTCCTCTGGCCATCCCAATACTAACGATTCAGGTCGTGTGTGCTGGTCTACGTTGCCCCTACCCGAGACGGCTCCCACTCTCGCCAGTGAGCACGACATAATCCAGGATGTTACCTACGAAGACGACGACATGTAGGAGATATATGGCGCTGACGACCCCATCGATGCGCCTGGCCCGACGGTACAGTTTAATGTGTTTAATATATTGATGCTGACACGATCCCAGAGCGCCAACCGCGGCTCCAGGTACCGTCTCTCTCTCTCAGAAACAGGAACAGCTCGAACGTGAAATTCAGCAGCTCGCGGATACAATGGCGGATGAGATCAGTGATACACATGATTGGCACGCAGCCGAGGGATATATCACAGCGTTTACTTCTCTCCTTTCAGATCTTTTACGTGGTGCACAGGTCAAAAACGCAGGATCCAGCATCCAAAGCGCCGGCTGTCACGAAGCTGAAGCGACGATTACCGGGATCCAGTTCTCTACAGTCTGCCCTAGAGAAGGCGCGCGATCAACTCTCAGTAACCCGCTGCGGTCCAGGGACGACTTGCCGCAAGTCATCACGGAAGGCACAACGCCGCGTCAAACGCACCCAAAATGCCGTCAAGTGCCACGAGACTCGACGCCAATTCATCACCAAAGAAAGCAAGACAGTGCACGGCGCCCTCTGTCCGGACTCTCCAGCTACAGACGGCGGTCAGCACACGATCCAGCCAGCCGACCTCTACGGATACTTCCAGGCACTCAATGAGTCTAACAACAGCTTCAGATTTGGCAACGCGAGCGGCGAGCTGTTTCGGGCGGCGCTCACGAAACTCCCACGAGCCGAGGCGGCGACTGATCTTCTCGCGAGCTCCATCACTACCGAAGACATTAAGACGCAGCTGGATCGACTCCAGTGCAACACATCGCCTGGCCTCGACGGCATCCCGTATGCAGTGTTTACTCGATTCAAGCTGCAACTTCTGGACACACTTCACGCAATGTTCAATGCGTGCTGACGATTTCAGCGTGTCCTACCCCTGTGGAAAGTCGCGTTCCTCCGCCTAATCTACAAAAAAGGTGACCGACAGAACCCAGCGAATTGGCGACCGATTTGTCTCCAACAGACGATCTACAAGGTGTACGCAGGCATTCTCGCAAACAGGTTCGTTGAATGGTTGGATATTAACTCTCGCCTCTCACACGCGCAGAAAGGTTTTCAGTCCTACAACGGCTGCAACGAGCACAACTACATCGCAATCTGCCTCCACGGCCAAGCGCGACGTTCCAACTCACGACTGTTTGTGGCTTGGTATGACCTCCAAAACGCGCTCGGCTCAATTCCCCATGGCTACATCTGGCGCGTGCTCAAGGAGCTGGGTGTGCCCCAACAGTTCTTGAATGTTGTGACTGACGTTTACACTAACCCTTTCTTTATGGCCGACTCAAGCTCAGGATCAACCCCACCAATCCAGCGAGGCCGCGGAGTTTACCAAGGATGTCCACTCAGCCCATATCATTTCACTGTTGCACTGGCGCCACTTATCTCTGCTCTTGAAGCTCATGAGCGTCTCAGAGTGACCCTCACTCCGGGCAGCAAGCAGCGTGTGTCAGCTTACGCTAAAGATCTGAAGATCTCCAGTTCAACGCACGACGGCACCCAGCATCTACACCGCACGGTCAACTTGTTCCTGAAGTGGACAGGAATGCTCGCAAATGCGTCCAAATGCGCGGTGATGACGACTGGACCAGCTCCAAGATGTGACGAACAGCTACAACTACACTTCGATGGAGAGGCACGCAAAGGACGGCTATCGATACTTGGGTATCGATGACAGGCCGCACGTGACCCCCATGCGCACTAACATTCAGCATGCGCGTTAACATTCAGGAGCTACTCAAGGAGCTATCTCAGCACAC
Source organism: Globisporangium paroecandrum (assembly GCA_023333955.1). Classification (NCBI taxonomy): domain Eukaryota; phylum Oomycota; class Peronosporomycetes; order Pythiales; family Pythiaceae; genus Globisporangium; species Globisporangium paroecandrum. Next base: position 639 of record JAASFU010001079.1, on the reverse strand, counting down.
GACTCAACTGCTGCGAAGCTCACTTGCCCCGTGGCAAATTGTCAAGGTACTCAAAATCTACGAATTCTTGAGACTCGACTACCCCCTGCGTTGTAAACGCCGAGCTCCGCCTTGATCCGCTCCACAGACACCCAAAACTCCGTCCCTGCTGTTTCCATGTCGGGTGGGGTCCGCTGCCCCTGTCGCGTTCTCGCTCGGAACGCCAGGCCGTATCGCTTAAAAAATGTCTGTCGCCACAGCCACGCGCCTGTAAACACGCCTTCTGAAATGCCTTCGTCGTCTGCGACCTGGCGTGCTTTGATGTGGAGCATCATAGATGACACTGGCACCCCTTCGCTCCGCGCCGAGTTGATCCACAGCTTGATGATTTCTTCCCATCGCCTCGAGATCACCGTGGCAGTCCCTGTCGCTCGGTTCGTTCGCTGTAACGCTCCGTTTGTGCTTGCGCACATGTGTTCAATCATGGAGCGCTGTTTCTGCCACATATAGATCAACTTACGCTTCGTCCCTCGTTTTGCGGCGCTGAGGTCACCGTAAAATTTGTCGAGCGTCTTCGACATGTCGTTTGTGAGCAGCAAGTGGCTTAGCACATCGAGCTTCTTCTCGTACGTCTCGGAGATTCTGCTGAACGTCTTCTTC
>JAASFU010001078.1:0-11222 GCA_023333955.1 Globisporangium paroecandrum | reverse complement strand
TGTGGCTAAGATCAATCTCAAATTTCAAGCGTCACGCAGTTTTGGCTTTCTAATTGGCTGAAAAGAGTAGCTCTTCAACTTGCAAAACAATTGGCTACAACATTGCAAAAATTGGGCTTGCGCTAATTGACTGTTTTTTTCTGCCGATATTGTCGAATGGGTAGATGCAACGTACTTTGCGCCATAATTGCGAATTGTGCCTGACCTCAGGTCACGTCAGCCAGGAATTGGTGCGCAGAAACTGGTCCTGAGGCCGAGACTCTCGACTTATAGAGCCTGAACTACGCCTGACCTGATACCACGCGAGCTGTGCCCCACTCCGCCAGATCAGACGCCATCCATATCCATAAGAGTCGACTGTGCAAGTGTGCAATTCCTCACAGCCCCTCCCATTCCGCTGATGCAGTCTCATCGCCCACCCAATACGGAAAACAGATACGCACAGCTGATTACGGTGGCGCGCCAATTGACGCAATGATCCCCAAGACGCAAACTGGTGTTGCTCCGTGTAAGGTGACGAAGTGCAGTACTCTTTACCAGTCGAGCGAATGCATCTTTGCCAAATATACTGGTCCTATTTCGAGCCTCCCGAGTTCTCATAATGCCTCAAATAGATTATACTTGTGGCTTCAGTGCTTGCTCGTGGTCGCTTTGGCGGCCTTGGCGCTCAGCTTGGCGATTGCTAACATGTCCGTCACGCCAATCGAGTCGACCTCAACCTCCCAGGAGCAGCTTGAGGGAAACAGCGTCGCGTCAATCAATGCGGTTGATGCGGACCAGGGCTTCGTCGCGCGATTCGCTGCAAGGACGACGTGCCTGACTTCCATCGATCCTCCATAGTCCCTCGAAGGGTTTGGATGAAGCAGTCCTCGGCGGCCTCGGTCAGTCCAGGACTCGCGGTGGAGTCCGCTCATGATGCACAAATGCGTCGGGAATTCGCGCTGAGCTGGCCCAATTTGACATTCTCGGTCCGCACAAAGAAGCGCAAATCGTCAACATCGCCAGCGAGATAAACTGGGAAGCGCGTGATTTTGAAGAACGTCTCTGGACGCTGCGGCACTGGGGAACTAATGGCAGTCATGGGTCCCTCAGGTTGTGACAAGACCACGCTGCTGGCCATCTTGGTGGACCGAGTCTGCTCGGGTCAACTCGAAGGGCGCATTGAGCTGAACGGAGTCTCGAGAGAGACGCGCGCATTCCGAGCCATCGTGCGATACGTCGCGCAGGAAGACACGCTCCTCGGACCGTTCACGGTGATGGAGACGCTGCAGATGGCCGCCAAGCTCAGTCTTCCCAGCAAAATCACAGACGCGATAGTTCAAGACCGCATCCAGAGCGTACTTGACGAGATAGGGCTGCGCAACTGTATGCACACTCGCGTGGGAGACATCTTCACGAAAGGCATCTCTGGTGGTCAGAAACGGAGACTGAGCATGGCGATCGAGCTGCTCTCGGACCCGTCCATCGTGCTCCTGGACGAGCCGACCTCTGGACTCGACTCGGCGTCCATGTTCAGCATCATGAAACTCGCCCAGAAGTTCTGCCAGGAGCACGGCAAAACGGTCATCTGCACGATCCGCCAGCCCTCGTCGCTTGTGTACGACATGTTCACGAACATCGTGATCCTCAGTGCCGGCGGGGCAGTATACTGCGGTCGGCGAGTCGACATGATCGCGCACTTTGCCTTTGCGGGCTACAATTGCCCAGCGTACTCGAACCCGATGGACTACTTCATTGAAGTCGTGAATGCTGACTTTGACGGCTACGGAGACATTTCCGCGCTGGTCAAAGCCTTCGCGATGAGTCCAATCGCGAATTCAATGACAAACCAGATCCTGGTAGAGCGAGCTCAGCCTTGCGTTTTCAAGCCTGCTACTGCAAGCGCCATACAAACGCCGTCGCCCTGGCGACAGTTCTGGACCATCCTGCATCGGAACTCGCTCAATAATTTGCGTAATCCTGGGATTTTCTGGATGCGGTTGCTCATCAACTCGATACTCGCCGCGGTGGCCGGTACCATGTACCTGCCAACGAATACAAAGATCTCAGACACGGACATCTCGATCCTGCTCTTCGGTGGCCACAAGTTCCTCGTGCTGCTGACAATCGCGGTCGTACCGTTCTTCATCGAAGAGCGCGGCGTGTTCCTGAGAGAGCGGCTGAACAGCTCGTTCAACGTGGCGAGCTACATCGTGGCCAACTACTTCGCAGCGCTGCCCGGGATCCTGCTCATCGCAGTCACGGGATCGAGTCTCATCGTGTTCCTCGTGGGCTTGAAGAGCTTTTGGTGGTTTCTGCTCAACCTCTCCCTCTCCATGTTGGCAGCCGAGTCGCTCATGCACGTTATTGACGTAGCGTTCCCACACGGAGTCATTGGGCTGGCGATCGGCGCGAGCATCTTTGGCATGTTCATGGTCTGCGAGGGGTTCATGATCCCCAAGCACGCGATTCCAGCCTACTGGCGCTGGGCTCATTACCTCGCGCTCCACACCTACGCCTACGAGACGTTCATGTTCAAGCAGTTCATACCGGAGCCGTCTTCAACTGAACCGATCCCGATGATCTTGTTGCGAATGCGCATGGCCGACGTACCGGTGGAGCGCAACCTGGGCATTCTGCTCGAGTACTCCGGTCTTGATGACAGTCTTGTATCTTGTGCATACTAGACGTCGATAGCTGCTAACCGTTAAGAGTGTAGAAAGTTGATTGAAAAAAAATAGTTGAAGTTGCACAGAGCGGTTAACCGATTGACCTATGGTTATGTCAAACTGAATCAAAATGCTCCAGCTCCATTTGTTCTTGTTCGCCAGATCCTGGAAAATGCATGTGGGTGTCACGTTACATGTAAAGAGTAGTTGAGGGCTGCGCTGCATGAGCTACTCCGCGGCAAATTGGAATCCATGCGGGATGCAAAGCTGTTTGCTCTCTTTGGTTGAGTACTGTCATCACTAAATCTGAGTGTCTCCAACGCAAAGCACATAACAAATCAGACTGCAACTACGTAATTTCTGCTTGAGATGTTACCACAGGTTAGTGAGCTACTCACCCATGCTCATGGTTTGGTTCGAAGTGCTTACACGCATTACGGCGAGTGCTGTCCATTATAGCTAACTGCTTGGCTTGTATGGATCTCAGTATGCTTTAGTTGGACCTTGGTTTAATTCGGGAAGATTCACATTTATTCGAAGCTGCACAGTATTTGAACAATCTTGAATGGTTGGAGATCAGCATTCAATGTGACGCACAAAACAATTTCGGATTTTTGGCAGATACGAGAACAAGAGATTGGATTTGGTTTATCAACAATAAACTACTTTGGAATGACAAGAAGCTTATCTGCGTCCAGTGTGGAATTTGTACAGGATGAACGCGAAGATGAGCTCCAGCACGACCACGTACACCACGAGAATGCTCATGTCGCGCGGCACGTCGACGTCCTCCATGCCCAGACGCTGCAGGATCGCCTGCGCGGCCGGGGTGTTTTCCTCGCTAAAGTGCTTGAACACAAAACTCTCGAACGAGTACGTGTGGAACGCGAGGTAGTAACCCCAGATCCAGTAGTCTGGGATCGCGTCCTTTGGCACCATGAAGCCCTCGCAGAGCATAAACATACCAAAGAGACCGGCTCCGAGCGCGATGCCAATGATGTAGTGCGGCACGGCGGCGCCGATGACGTGCATGAGCGACTCAGCGACGACCAGCGAGAGGAAGAGGTTGAGCAGGAACCAGCCGAACGAGTTCAGCCCCGCGAGGTACACGACCAGGAGTGACGACAGCAGCGCGATGAGGAAGATGCCGGGAAGGGAAGCCAGGAAGTTCGCGACCACGTAGCTGCCCACGCTGAGTGAGCTGTTCGCGCGCTCGCGCATGAACACACCGCGTTGCTCGATGAAGAACGGCAGCACCGCCACGGACATGAACACCAGGAAAGCCTGCACGTAGAAGAGCAGCGGCACGAGGTCTTCGTCCGAGATGTCGTCGTTCGATGACAGGTACATCGTTCCGACCATGAACGACAGCATAAAGTACATGAACAGGCGCACCCAGTAGATGCCTGGATTGCGGATGTTGTTGAGCGTGTTGCGGTACATGAGCACCATGAACTGGCGCCACGCTGATGGCGGCGCAGACTCGACTGGCTTGGCATTGTGCGCCGAGTTGTGGTCGTCCGTGATGGTCTTGACGACCTTGGACGACACCGAGCTGCCTGCGAACGAGCTCACGAGCTTCGGGATGTCGGCGTGACCTTCGAAGTCCGCGTTCACGAGGCTGATGAAGTACTCGGCTGGGTTCGAGTACATTGGGCAGCTGTACCCAGCGGACGAGAAGTGGTTAATGATCTCCGTGCGCGGTCCAAAGTACACGGTCTCGCCGGCACTGAGGATCCCGATGTTCGTGAACATGTCGTACACTAGAGAGGACGGCTGGTGAATCGTGCAGATCACGGTCTTGCCTTCGTTGCAGAGCTGTACGATGAACTTCATGACGTTGTGGGTCGACGACGAGTCGAGGCCCGAGGTCGGTTCGTCCAGGAGCAAGACCGATGGGTCTGAGAGCAGCTCGATGGCGATGCTGAGACGACGCTTCTGGCCGCCCGAGATACCCTTGCGGAAAATGTCGCCGATGAGCGTGTTCTCGCAGACGCGGAGGCCCATCTCGTCGATCACGGTCTGCACGCGTTCGTTGATCATGGTGGTGGTGATGCTGCTCGGCAAGCTGAGCTTGGCCGCCATCTTCAAGGTCTCGAGCACCGTGAACGAGCCCAGGAGCGAGTCTTCCTGGGCCACGTAGCTCGACACGGCGCGGAACGTCTTCACGTTGCGCTTCTCACCGTTGAGCTTGATGTCGCCGTCGACCTGGCCCGAGCTGATGCGGTCCGCGAGGATGTCGAGCAGCGTGGTCTTGCCCGAGCCCGAGGGTCCCATAACCGCCGTGAGCTCTCCGGGAGCGCATCGGCCCGTGACGTTCTTGAGGATCGCCTTTTTGGCATTTGGGTTCGCCGCGCTCTTCTTCACGTTGACCGTGTATGTGAGGTTGCTCCAGCTGAGTGTGCACGGGTTCTGGATCGGCGTCTTTTGGTACATGGGGATCGCCAGGACTGGGTCGGAGCTCTTGTTGCCTAACACGGCCGTGTAACTCGCGGACGGGGACGCGATGGTCTCGGATCCGGTGGCGCCCATTTAAGTCTGGGGGATACTCTATGTGTGAGATCGGAGTGCGAGCTCGCTGGCAGATTTGGAAATGAGCTCTTCGCAGGGCCACGAGGTCTTTCCTATTCTATTGCCTGGGTGAATACTGAGTGGGGGGCACGGTCTCTTTTATTTCGTCCCGCCGTTGTTGTTGCTGGGAAAGCGAGAGACTGTCGCAGGATGGGGTGCCGACGGGTTGAAGTGACAGAAACGAGCCTTCGTCAAGTGCGCATACTCACACGCAACCGCAGCAAAGCCTGGCGTCAAATCTGAAAATCTGGGGAACACACGACGCCCAGCAGTCGGGTTATTCTATTTTTATATTGGTTTCGATATGGAAGATTCGAAAATGCACGTCTGCAATAATGGATTATTTTGGAGGGTTTTTTTGCTAAAGGGTTGGCTGTGTGTGCGTGGAGATCACCAAGTCTGCCTGACCTGAGCTCTCTTCACTCACGAAGAAGGCTCACAAAATATCGGAGACCTTCTCCACACCCACAGCATCAGAGACCACACCAGACCTGCATCTTGATTCAGGTTCAATGGTAGTGGAGACCATCCATCATGTCGCGTACAAGTACAGTTCAGTTCAGATGCTCCATACATTAGCATGGTGCTTCCAGGAACCATTCAGTGCAAATTGATCCAAACGGCCCTGACCCGCTCGGTCTCTAAAATGACCCAGGCGTTCCGTGTGTTTGCATCCAGCGCGTTCGTATCCATCGCTTCTTCGGTCCAATACTGAATTACTGAAGAGATCATAATATTGGAACCGTTGCCGGTTGCCATGCTTTCTTTCCATGTTTGCCGCCGTTTGACTTTTGTGTGAACAACACGGTTTGTCGTCGTGCTGTTGAGTGGGAGGCAAACCCATCCGTTCTTTTTATGGCGGCCTGTAAAATCATATGTGCAGTGATTTGGAGCTGTTGATGTTGGTCAGGCACCACACAAAACCATGGTGTGCGCCTGACCAACAACAAACTGGCTCGTCTACCTCCGTTCTCGTTCTCTCTATGCCTGACCACGCTGGAAACTTGAAACGGCGGTCGCTGGACCTCACGGCTCGCAGGTCAGGCGCACAGGCGAAAAGGCTAACGCCGCCCACCCACAAGCAGTGAACCCACATTTGAAAAAGAAGAAAGGCTTTCTATTTACCTACCTCGGCAGATTAAGAATCCTGGAATCTCTTGATCACTGTGCGCAGTGACTCCATATTGGTGAGACAGTACCTTTAATGTCATTGGCCATGTATTGCTGCACGCGTTGGAATCTCGAGGTGTCTCCATCTTGCGTTGTTGGCGTGAGGGTGTGTCGGCCGCGAGTCCATCGTCACATTTGCCAGAAAGTCTGCCATTTTGTTAGTTTCCCGTCGTGCGTGAGTCCACGAGGTCCAGGCAATGTGGGTCCGTGCCCTCGAGAGCTGTTCGTGCGTATTCCAGCCCATATTGTAGAGCTCCGTACTCGCATACGTTGTTGGTGACGTTCGCTCCCTTGTACGTACAGCCACAGGCAGCGACAGTCCACTCGAGGGTGCGTGTATTTTGCGAGCGCTCCTTTGCTGCCTCCGGGCCCTGAGTTTCCTCGCGCGCCGCCGTCGAAGCACAGTCGCGCGTTGGACCAACCTGGTGCCTCAAGTGGCTCGTCTGGTTGGTCTAGCACCTGGATGCACTGGCTCATTGCGGTGCTTTCGAAGGCTCTGTCGCGCATCACTCTTCTTTTCCTCACCACCGCCATGACCTGCCGCACACACGGTCTCCAAACATGATCTTGGCAGTCCTCGGTCGAGGCTGCGATGCGTTCGTGAGCTGTTGTGTTTCGTCGTTTCCATAGAGTGCTGCTACTGTGCACGCAATGAACCAGATAGTCTTGAGAGCCGTGATGTGGCCTAGTGTGAAGAACCCAAATCTGGTGAGGATTCTCTGTCGGATGGAGTCCGGCGGTGTTCTGCTCGCTATGTGGGGCAACATTAGGTCTCTGAGCACATCGTCTGCCTGGTGTCTAGTCCACTTCTCAAATAGGAGCCGCCACGTTGCTGTAGTGCGATTGCAGTCCCACATGATGTGCGGTATAGTCTCCTTCCACTGCCTACATCCGGCCTGCACTGGACAACTAGCGTCCGTCACCCTCCCTTCGTGGAACAGATTGAGCTGCAGCGTCGCGTCTCGATACGCCACACACGTTTGGTACGTCAATACGCAGTTCCATTTACGCGAGAGCTCTTTTGGAGATCGCCTCTGCATCGCGCGGGTCCATTTGTGTGCTTGCCGCGCTGTGTCTAACTTCTCCAGCTTCACCTCCAGCCCCTGAGTTGCCTCTTTGTGTAGGTGCCGCCGTCTGAGTTTGTCAACCATCTTAAGCACTGATTTGGGGCGAGCGGTCGCCACTGCCTCCCATGGCATCGGTGTGCTGGACGGGTGGGGTCTGAAGGTGGCACCAGTCTTGCATGCCTGTTGGTGTAATTTTCCCACGTCGGCTGCAACTGCTGCGGCCCCATCCCAGCTCTCTACTTCCTACACCACTCCGTCATTCTGCCTCCGCATGGTGATAGTTTGTGTCTGCTCATCCACACCGGTAGTGCCTCTTGCGGAACCCGATCCGTTCATCTTCCAGATGTACTCGTTGGTGAGGTTACAGGCTTGCCACAGTTCGTGATCCTGGTCGATCAGCATACTGTCGCAAATCGCCAGTTCCAGCGAGCAGACAATTATGCTGAACAGCGTTCGCATCCACTTACGTTCCCTGTGTGGCGTCCGCTCGCTGCTTTCACATGGGAGCTGCACGAGTACTCGAGCCTCGAGTGCCGTGAGATGCATAACCGGCTGGTCGCACAGTCCTTAAAGAACTTGTGATCTCTCCGTCGTAGTTGCTTGTCGGTGTGATCGATAATCCAAACGTTGTCCTGCCAGCGGAAAGTCGACTAAAACGAGTAAATTGCTGTCTCGCGATCCACTGTTCGCGGCATATCTGCCGAGCTTCGCGTAAGCAGCATACGTTTGTTGTCCCATTTGTGGATAACCAGGTCCAATTCGCGCTACTGGATGATAGCGGCGTCGGCCAGCCTCTGCTTGTGGTTGTCCATTTGCGTCGCCAGGTGCTCGTTAAACAACTCCACTCCCCACTGGTACGTGTTGTAGCGTTTGTGCACTGCATTCACAAAGGTTAGTATATCACCTCTTTCTGCTGCCCCGAACAGAAGCCGTTCCTTTGGTACACTGTAACTTTCGAAACTCACAGCTAGTACCTCACTGTGCATGCTTGATCACTAATTCGAAAGTGAACCCACATTTGAAGGCGCTCGCTCACTTTGCACACTCACTCAGGTGTGAACAACGCTCATTTTATATGGACGTTTGTGTGAGCAGACGCTGTTTGAAGCCATGCGGCCTACAAAAGTGTTGGACATTCACATGGGTTCATAGGGCGATCTCCAGCCACGCTCGTCATGGATCCATGGGGTGATCTGATGGTACGCATCGCAAAGCAGGCGCTGTGGCCATACAGACTGCACCCACAAGCCCAAATGTCAAATTGGAGGCACCACGCTCGAGAATGCGTCACACGTTTGTTGGTAGACGAGAAGAGAGGAGAAGAGAAGCTCGCGCTGTGTCTCATTGTTATCCACGATCGATAGGCAAGTCCAGCGAGTGTGATGGAGTATACTGAAAGGCTTCGCTTGGCCTTCATGGCGGCTTGGACTACTACGGTAGGTAGCTAACGTTAACTGAACTGGTGTGTGTTCCAGAGGTGCGTGCGCTAGATGGCTTCGTATCATCATCCCGCGTGGCTCGCTCTCAGAGAAGCGTGCTGCACTCCGGGTAGCTCTTGGAGTAGTCGGTTTGCACGACCCAACAGAGGCGGCAGTAGTCGTCCTTGCAGGACGTGCTCTCCACTTCCGTGGCGCATGTCAGGTCCAGCACCGCGTAGATACCGTACATCGTGGCTTCGGCCGTGAAGCCGTCGGTGCAGTCGATGAGCTCGGCGTCGAAGGCTGGACTCGGTGCTGGCGTGGTCGCCTCGTCTGGAGCTGGCGCTTCGCTCGTATCAGCTGGTGGTGGTGTCGGTGCGCTCGTGATATCAGTTGGCGTTGGAGCCACGGTCGTCGATTCTGGAGTAGGTGCAGGAGTTGGAGCAGTCGTGGACGGTTCTGGAGTCGGTGTGGGTGTTGGAGTAGCCGTAGTGGGAGCTGGAGTCGGCGCAGCTGTTGTTGGAGCTAGAGTCGGGGCGACTGAAGCGGGGGCTGGAGTTGGTGCAGTCGTTGCAGCAGCAGGAGTCGGTCTGAGTATCGTATCACTAGGTGCTGTACCAGCGCCACCGACCACCGCTATTGGCAAAGTCAGAGACAGCGGACTGGAGCACGGATGATAAATCTTGGACAGATCGCTTCGAAATACCTGACAGAATCGGCACTGGTCGTCCGTGCAGGCACTGGGTCGCACGCTCGGACTCACGTTGCACGAACCATCAGCGACGATCCCGACACCGTAGTCGCCAAGAGCCGAAGCCGCTGGTCGACACGTATTCACTTGAGCCACATTGTCGAGCGCAATGACGCCACCAGTGCAGCAGCAGAGCACGAGTACGTTCAACATGCGACGAAGCGCGAAACTCGGCATCCTCGGGATTGAAGAAAAGAGGCGCGCGTGAGGTATTTCGTCTCGCAGCCTCGCGTACGCGCTTACGAAGAAGAAGCCCGTGAGGTGAGGTTTAGGCAAATGTAACGAACGCGCCGCTTGCGGTCCCCAGCGACCGATCACGTTTGTCGAAGTGGCACTGGGCTCTTTAAAATATCCCAAGCTGGATATCGGCTTTCTCGTTGAAGACCGAGAACATTTTGAACCACGTCATGACGTGTCGTGGGCTCATCTATCCTTCTCTCGCCAGCGTCGATGAGCTAGCTGTATGATAATAGTACTCACAGATGGTATCCGAACTGTTGGTGGCTCGCTTCATAGGCAAAATGCACTCGTGGCATGCTGAGGTCTCAAGCACCCGTCGGCTGTCACGTGGATTTTGCTTCGCAATGCGTACAGAGCAGGAGGGTCCAAGTAGGGCATGATGCTGAAGAGACGAATTTGTCATTGCAACACGCCTCGAGTCGTGCTTCGCGCTCTACTCTTGGTCTATCGCTTGAAAGTCCTGAAGTCCGGACAGCACCCGTAGAGGTCCGACATCGCGACCATCGTTGCAACAATGGTTGGCATTATAGGTTCTCGAACACTGACGAGGCCAGAGCGCGATCGAATATGGACGTAGTACGAAGCTCTGCCCTGTTATGCCGAGAGTTCGTAGTCGTGAGTCGAAAAGCCCTGACATTTGCTACAATTTCACAAACGCGTTGAGATCGAACGAGTTCAAGCACTCTACACACACACAAGCTGTAGAAAAATCCCCAAGATGGCTGATAGAGTATCCTTTGTTGTTTTTCTGTTTCTGTGCCATGTATTGTTTGTTTAACTGGAGAAGGTCGGGTCCAATCCATACACAGTACGATGGCTATTGGCCGGGGTTTGTGTTTGTCGGCACCGTTCTTTTCTTTGACTACCGTTGGGTCTCTCTTTCTTTTCTTTTCCGTTCGCTGGCTTGGTAGACGAACGAGAAGCTTCGCTCGTTAGCACCGCAGTTGCGCTGGAGCCTATCAGATAAACGATTCGCACTGTTGAAAGTAAGCAGAGAACTCCATCTGTCCAGCTGCACACAAGCGGCAGTATTGGTTGATGCAGGTTGTCAGAGACATCCCGTCCTCGTCAACTTCCTCGGTATATTCGAAGTAGCACGATTCGTCTGGCACCGCGTAGATTCCCATCTCCAGAGCAGAAGTATTGAGGATCACCATGCAATCGACTTGACCATCTGGGGAGGGAATATTAGCTGAAGGCGGTGCTGGAGTAGTAGGAGTTGGTGTTGTCGGAGCTAGAGTTGTTGGAGCTGGAGTTGTTGGAGCTGGAGTTGTCGGAGATGGAGTTGTAGGAGCTGGGGTTGTAGGAGCTGGCGTTGTGAGTTCTGGGGTATAAGGGGTTGCAGTTGTAGGAACTG
>JAASFU010001077.1:0-11239 GCA_023333955.1 Globisporangium paroecandrum | reverse complement strand
GCATCTCGATGAGCAAGTGCAGTCCCTGGGACGAGATGTGCTCGTTCACATTCGTGCGCTGGCGAAAGATCACCTGGAGGGTGCAGGCTCGCTGTCCGAGGCCTCTCCAGTGCTCTGTGTCGTCCTTGAGCACGCGCCAGATGAAGATTGGACATAGAGAGCCCCAGAGCAAGTCGGCGTAGATGAACGCGAACCCGAGCTCGATCTTGATCTGGTAGAACGCCGCCATGTAGGCAAAGTCGAGCAGCTGCTGCACCACCACGAACGCGCAGTACTGCCTCAGGGTGTTCTTGCTCGCTCTCCCCGGAGGCCACACGGTGACGTACACGAACAGCGCCAGGATGAGCAAGTGCGCGATCGTGAGCAACCAAAAGTTCACATCGGCGCGCTCCGGTTGTTTGTGGTTGGCAATGTACCAGGTAACGGGGATCGTGTACGTCGAGAGCAGCAAGGTGAGCATCACCGCGCGTCGCAGCGCTGGGATCGTCACGGATTTCTGGAGCATGAACACGACCACGAGGCTCAGCACGAACATCCTGCCGGCGTAGAAGCACTCGGACGCGATCGACGGGATGTCACGCTGGTACTGTTCGATCGAGAGCGCGACAGCAAAGTAGGCCGCGTAGCCTCCCGACACGACCCCCAAGATCCAGAGCAGCGGCTCGAACGCCGGCAGTAGGATCTTGCGCGCCGCCGTCGAGTCTCCCTTGTTGTGCACCGCGTGGCGGTTGTAGCGCATGTAGGAGATGAGCGCGATGCAGAGCAGGCACATGACGCTGTAGCTCGTGAGCAGCACGGCCGAAAGCGCCACAAGGTTCGTCTCCACGTACTGCTCGGATACGAGCGACGGTGTGGGTGTGGGCGTGTTGGCAGATGCTGTTGCTGCATCTTCAGCGAGGAGCTCCGCTTGAAGCACGCGCGCGGCGGCTGTGAGGTGCCGTGGGAACCGGAGAAACACGTCCGAGTCGAGGCGTGGGCCGCCAGGTTGCTCAAAGTGACGCTGGCGGAGCATGACTCAGGGAAGTAAGTGTGCTGCGTGTGGAAAGGCGATCAGTCTGTCTGCTCGTCCGTTGAATTGGCTGCTCGTCCGTCACTGTCACTGTGTGACTGACCAACGACTGACTGACGGCGTGAGACGTGCGTTGGTGACGGCTGGTTGAATATGAGCAAGTGAACGGAGAGCTCCAAGTGATCCGCGTGACGCGAAAAGCGAAACCGAGCGCTGCCCATGCCCTGCGCTGGAAATGTGGAAAGAATGACGGACGCAATGGCACGCAGCAGCAGCAACTGAGAGCAAGATATAGAGGCAGATCACCAACGACTTTGGTCTCATATACAGGCATATACAGGCCTGCATGAATATGAGGCCAAAGTCGCTGGCGATGATAACCTTCTATTCTTCTTCATTTCTGCATTTACAGAACTTTTCTTTTTTGTTTGCTTCTTTTCAAAATCGCATTGGGAAAACCACCGAATTCGAACGATTGTTTGTATTTGCAAAGGCTGATTTGGTTGGCGCATTCATTTATACAGATTTGTGCATTTATAGGATCATTTTGTATGCGTTTTAGTTGATGCGCTGTACTCTTATCTATAACAAAATAGACAGGTTATTGAAAAATCGGGGATGGTTCAGCAGTTGGCGCAATGGAAGGAAGGCGTGTCATCGAACATTATGAGGGTTTTCGCGGAAGAAAACTAAATTGAAAACCAAAAAGTTTTTTCTGATGGGTGAGTTGAGTTCGTGCTGCCTGCCTCATGGAATGGAAATGGATGAATGTAAGCTCGGTCAATAGTATCGTGCGCTCTATACATGACCACCACAGCAAAGGCCTTGCTCAAACTGCTGTTTGTGGCTGTGGTTTCCCTGTGATCCAGTCTTTCCGTTTGCAGAGACTGCAGCTCAAGGTCAAAAGCTCGTTCCAGTCAGCAGCGATCACGCAAGACTTGACGTCATCCACCAGGCCAGCTCACCATGGAGGCAGCAACGTCTCGTTCTTTCCTTCGCTCGATCAACCTTCGATTGCTTGCTTGTCGACTGACTGGAGCACTGTATCTGAACTGGTCTTCCGAACTCATTTGCAGATGTATTTCTTTTGCTCGCTGAGCGCTTGTCGTGAACTGAACCCGAGTCCACCTTCTTCTTACAACAACAACTAGAGAGCCTTGAAGAAATCTCTCAACATCATCAGTTCCTATTTCAAAACGACACACGTGATAAAGCAAAATGCAAACACAAAATACTCGAGCGCAAGACACTTTTGCCCTTCCCAGACCAGCGCGCATTCTCGTCTTTCTCCGTTACTTGCTGTAAGCCAATTCGGTCTCGTTCTTCATCATCTCGCCAAACGAGTGCTCGGCAGCAGCTTCGTTGAACAGGATAAAGTCTTGGTCCCTCCCACCGTCGAGCTTGAACAGCGCGCCAACCGAGACCAAGTCGCAGTTGCCAATGCGGACGCCGCGAGGTCCAATGATCTTGCGCGGCTTCTGCTGGTAGCCTGTGGAGCTCTGTTGTTCTGGATCTTCAAAAGCTGCAACTGCGAGTGGTAGCTCCGAGCTCACAACCACGGACGAAGACGAAGTGGAAGACGGCGGCGATCCAATCGCGGACGCTGCAAAACTCACATAGTTCTGCTTGTTCTTCGCGCCAGCTCTCGGTGACGAATAAATGCTCACATCCGGCAGCTCGTCATCGAAAAAGGACTGGTAAAGCTCCAAACTTTCAGGCGGGATCGAGGATTTCCCAGTTTGCACCAGTTTCTTGTAGTCCAGCGTATCTTGGTAAAACCTGTTCAAATCATGCAAGTGAAAGCCATCAGCTTAAGTTTTTCATGCAGCTTCATTTGAGCGCAGACGATGCTATCAAAGTACGTACTTTCGCTCATCTGGGTTTGTTTTCAGTCCTTTGATCGCAATGATCTCTCGCGCCTTCACGTTCTGGTCCAATCCAGAGTAAGGGCCACTCTGGATCTTGTACGTCGCGCCGCCGCGCACTTGCGCTTCGCGGAGACTGCGTGCATCGTCTGCACTAATGTTGTTCTCTCGCAAGTACGACTCAAAGAACATGCGAACATTCTCATTGTCGTTTTCCCACATGAGAGGCGTGTGCTGAGATTGCACATAGCTACATTGCCAACACGCACACATTAGACAGAGCTTGACCACTACGTAATAGAGACCACGCGTGCAGTGCATGAAAGTTGACGTACGTTTCGTAAATGCTGTCTGGAGCTGCTGCTGTGCAATCGCCAACAAAGTTTCTTTTCCTAAGGACGACGATGTTAGCATAGAACAGTCCATTAATGAGCTCATCTCGACCAAGTTGACTTTCAGCCTGACTTTCTTGAAAACAAACAATCTCCAAACATACCTGGCGATGCGACCGAAATCCTCGAGGTCGTCACGCTTGAGAACCCCTTTCGGCAAATGTGTAGGTGTTCCATTACCATACACATACGACCGAATCGAGCCCCGATTGTTGACACCGTACTCGTCTTCGTCAAGTGCAGCGCGTCCTTCATGCGCGCTGTCGCCTCGTCGATGCGAGTCCGGGCGGTCCACTTCGTCTCCAAAATCCGGTGCGCTCATGCTTCGTCCAGACCGACTGTTTCCGAGATACTTGATCGAGTGCCGACGAGACATCACAGAGGTGTCTGCGAAAATCTCCTCAGTGCTGATACTTCTTGCGTGCACTCCGCGACCGTTTGTTGGGGTTGAAGCTGACGCAGACACCAGCGACTCGGATCCCGCACTCTCGCTTCGAGTCTTTTCCATATCGTGCGATTCGAGCGGATTCATGAACTGGTACCCCAGAGTCTTCTTGAACGATGTCAGTTCCTCTGGATGGTACATCTGAATAAACTCATCCGAGCAAGGCGCACACATCTTCAGCTGCATCGCACGAAGTTCGGCTGACATGCCTTCATCACTGCCAGTGTCAGCACCGATCTCAATCACCTCTCGCATGTCGTCACCCTCGTCCGAGTCTGTTTCCTCGGGGGCTTCCAGTGTTGGTCGGGAACGGACTCTGCTCAGCGCAAACTTCGGTCGCTCAAACTTTTCCAACGGCTCTTTCCACCAATCTTCAAGCAGTCTCTTACACTCGCGAATGTACGCCTCACGTCGTTCTTGATCTCGAGCTCTCACTATAGCTACATCTTCTTCGATCTCCTCAACAAACTCGTATTCATTGCTCGAATTGGTTTCTGCTGGAGAAGCCAGAGACGCACCATCCTCGTAGGGTTTGATGTGCGGCCGACTCTCCAGGTGCCAAGCAAGGCTCTTGCGCATTTCCTCACACGCAGCAGCGCCATTGCGAACTTCAAAGTTGTGCAAGTAATAGTCGTTCTCCAACTCCCACAGCGGCGGCTGGCTCTCCTTTGGTACGAAGTGGCCCAAAAAGATGTTGATCGCATCTTGCTTTGCAGTATCCGTGAACGAGTTGCTGTAGTAGCGTCGAATCGACGTCAGCAGCTCACGGTGTTTGAAGTTCTCTCGACTCGTCGTGTTCTTGACGTTCTTGTGCGCTTCCGAGCCACCGTACTGGATCGAAATCGCATCTCCGACGACCGAGTACAAGTGTGTGAGCACACGCACCAGCTGCGACGAGTTCTCGAGCACCGGCGTGTTGCGGATGCCCATGGCATAGAGCTGCTGACCTAACGCACGTAACCCAACCGCAAACTGACTCACATTCGTCCGATCCAGGCAGTCGATACAGTTCGTACGAAGCACTCCTTTCTGCTCGAGCCAATCGCCAGACTTGCGAGGGATTGTAGGCGAAATTGGATGCTCGTCACTGGTAGAACGAAAGAACTCTCCTGAGCTCTCTAGCGAAGGAAGTTCGCTAGGAGAACTGCTGTTGCTCTTCGGGGTGTTGGGGAAGACTACCTCGGCAGTGCGCTTGTTCGCCTTTTTGCCGACATGGCGTTTTGGTGCACTGCAGAAGAAGCCCGTCTGCGCCAACGCCCACACTGCAAACTTGTCCAGCGACTTGTACACATCGAGAGTCTTTTGCTTCGACAGTCTCGAGTAGTCCAGTGCAACGTATCGAATCTGGTGGGGCAGCGGCATGAAGCTGTTGAGGTACTCGACAGCGTTCAGGTACTCCTTGCCCACCAACACTTCACGCTCTTTCTTCTCCGCCTGCTTCACCAAATTCAGGGCCACGATCGGCGATCCGTATCGCGCAAAAAGATCAGCAAAGTGCTTTCTTGTTGCAGTGTACGTCGGATCCACACGATTCACTTGAGAGAATAGCATCCCAAAATACAGATAATCAGCTTTCAACAGGTACGCAAGCTTCAGAACAAGAGGAAAAAAGACATGCCACTTACACACAATCGGCGGTTTTGGGAGCGTCGCCGAGGTTTCCTGAGACCAAAACACTGGAATCGAACCGCGGTACTGCACAAAAGAGCTCAGCTTGCCCGCACCCATGTTCTCGTCTTCGATGATCTGCTCAGTTTCCACATCGTTTGCAGCTTTCCCAGTGTCCGCAACACCACGCTTCAGGTATCGCGTGCCGGCAAAGTGACGAGAGCGTCGCGCGAGCAGGATCACGCTGATCAGACGTCCGAACACTGAGCACTTGCGCTGCTCATAGCTGCCGAGAACGATCGGGACTATCAAATCGGACGCCGCCCCTGGACTCAAGAATTCCGTCAGCTCCTGAGTCAAGTACGAGTTCCACGTGAACATCTCCGACGGCTCTGAGCGCTCGTTCGTCATGTTGTACTGCAGCGTATGCGTGATGTCGTACGAGTAGCTGAAGAAGAAGTCTTTGGTCAGATCGATGAAGTGGAAGAGCCCCAAGTACCGCGCCTCGGCTTCTTCCTCTGGACTCGGGTTGAACCAGCGGTTGAGCCACGTCCACGCACTACCATCCTGGTTCGGACGACTCACGCTCAGCTGGTGGGTCGCAGAGATGCCGTAGACAAAGTTGCCGCCAATGCAGCCAATCTTGCGGCGCTGCGTCACGAAGATAAAGTAGTAGTCGCGAAGGAATCGAATGCAGCCCACGATCGCGACTGCAGTAAACGCACGAACGAGCTTGCCGTCGCCGCTGTTCTTTGTGAGTTCCGTGAGCAGCTGCAGCTTCTCTTCCATCTCCTTCCACGAGTACAGGTTCGTATCTTCGGTCAGGATCTCATTGAGACTCTTTGGGCGATCGACCATGCGGCTCAGCTCCAGTAATCGGAAGCGCGAGTAGTGGCGATCTGAGCACACCACGTAGTAGGTCTATTGATATAAAATGATCACACAGACAACGCAATACTTGAGTATTCAACACCAACGCTTGGGAAAAGAATCAAAGTGATACACAGACTCACCGTGGAGGTCTCGTAGATCGTGAAGCGTTCAAAGAGCGCCACACTGGCGGTGAGCGTCGGCTGACGGCGTCGCAGGGTCGGGCGCGTGACTGGAGCAGCAGCACCACCATTGAGATTCTGACTGCTCGGCGCGCGCTTGATCGACTTGTACGGCGCAGGGGTTTCTACCGTCGGGGGGCACACAATGAACGCGCGCGGGCGAATGCCGAGCTCAAGGTCGCGTTTCACTGACAGCAGCGTGTTCATCCTGTCGTACACACATGCGCATACACAACAGGCAATAATCAACACATGACGATTGGTATCTCAATCGTACGAGCCAAGCCTAACAAGTCACTTCAACACAGATGGCGGAGCGCATGGCCGGCCATATCTTCGATCCTATCCAAGTCAATACAATGTGCTATTTACGCACCACCAGTCGACGTCGAAGCTGGACTCGTGGGACGAGAACGTCTCCTTCTTGGACTTGCTGATCGTGATCTCGATACAGTCACGGCCGTCGCTGCGCACGTGCGCGATGTCGCAGTCGCGCACGGGGATCGTCACGAGCTTGCGCCGGCTGTGCTGCTCCTGGTACACGACGAGCTCGCCGTGCTCCAGCGGCAGCTCGCACCACACGAGCGTCCAGTCGCCCGGCTTGTTCTTGTTGAAGAGCCGCGGCGTGCGCCGGTAGAGCGGGCCCGAGAGGCTCATGGTCTGCGCTGTGTAGCTTGCTCACTAGCGTTGGATGGCTGCTTGCGCTTGCTTGCACTTTGCGGAAATGGGTTTTCTTCTCTGCTGCTTTCTTTCTTCTTCTGCTTCCTTTTGCAAAAGTGTGAAACTCAGGAATTCGGCATTTTCAGCTAATCACAGGTGCCGAAAATTTAATTCTAGAGATGCGATTGGCAGAAAATGTTGGAAAGCGTGTGATTTCTTTCAAACACAGGTCCGACCTTGAAGCCCACTTGCCCACCCCGCGATGACTTTGCTTGCACCACTCCGCAGTTGGCTCACGGCTTGTGCTTGATCATTCACAGTAGAGCTTGCATGTACATAATAGATTGATATGGAGCCATGCATACGTATAAGCTGCCATCTCATCCCGACTCGCTCTGCTTCTAAAACGTGAGACGCACGTGTGGATGCAGCTCGGCGAAGAGCGAGCGGACGTAGTCCTCCAGCACGTCAAAACAGTCCGAGACGTGGAAATCCTCCAGCACCGGTGCGCGTGGTTCGAGCAGCTGGTACGCGAGCGTCACGAGCATCTCGGTCGTGAGCCAGCAGCACCAGGAGAAGTGCAGTGTCTTGAGGCTGCGCCAGGACGCGACTTGCTGCAACAGCGCCGCGCTGTCGGCACCATCGAGCGTGTCAAAGCAGTCGATCACCTTCAAGTGCTCAATGAAAGGGTGCTCGAGCGCGAGCTTGTTGACGAATTGCAGAGTCAGCCCCGCGCACGAGATGAGCTCCAGGTTTTGCAGGTGCACGACGTCGTGGGTGTGCACAATGTCCACGTCGTCCACGTCGAGCTCGTCCCACGAGTCCACTTGCTGGTGCAGCCCTACTCCGCCGCCAAGCAGCGGGTTGAGCTGCCATGCCATGCGCTGTCGATCGCTCTCGTGCTGTTCAAAGAGCGGCGCGAGCGCGCGCTCGTCGCGCACAAAGCCCAGCGTGAGCGCCTCGGTTGGCTGCTGCAGCAGCAGCGCCACGTTCCCGTCCGTCATCGTCTTGAACGCCGTCGTGAGCTCCGAGAGCCGCGTGACCATCCACGGCTCGAACGTACCGAAGAATTCCTCGGTGAACGGACACGTGGACGAGTAGCAGTCGAACGTCCGTGCGATCTCGTACAGGCAGCTGTGGCAATGAATAAGAACGGCTTCATGAGCATACCATGCATACACTTGTAGGAGTCGTCCATTCAATACTGCAGACGTATACTAAACGCACCGGTCCTGTAGCGATGTGAAGTGTTGCACGCGCGAGCTCTGCTCGAGCTGGGTCGCGATGTGCTCGGCACTCTTGATCTTGATGCGCTCGACGTGGTCGTCCTTGAGCCGCGCGTTCATGAGCGCCTTGACCACGTCCACACGCACTCTACGCTTAAAAGAAGAAGAGGAAGAGTTATCGCCGTTCTGCTGCTCGAGAGCATGGCGGCGCTGTTGCTGCTGGACTTGCCTGCTTTGCTGCGCGCGCGCGACCGCGTTCGCCATTTGGTACTGCCACTTGCGCTGCAGCATAAATCTGTTCCGAGTGTGTACAAAAAGGAGAGGCATATCGTCAGCCGTACATACTGCACACAGAGCGCGTGTACTGCAGGTGCTCATAAGACAACGCACCGCTCCATCTTGGACTCGTAGCCGCCGCATTGGCGGCCCTTGCGGTTGCGTCCCATAGCCCCAGCACCCGCAAGCTTTGCTTCTCAGGTGAGCTCGTTCTTTCGCTTTATTGATGATGATGGAACGAGTTGGAGCTTGTGGGTTGAGGAGGCGAACACGCGACATTCAAGCGACATTCCTGCAACATGTTGACGTCGTTGCTCGAATGTGCACAACTTCGACCCTCACAGAAAAGGCCACCCAACTCTCATTTATTGAACATCAAAGCGGTCGCAAACTGCTTCGTTGCAAGGTGAGGAGAGCTTTTGCCAACTCACTGCCGTTCGTTCGACGGCCAACTGATCCTCTCGACCGATGTACCGGAGTATGGGGTTCCGGCGTGTGATCAGAACCAAAACGCCAACTCACTCGGGCTCTCTCACTTTCTCTTCTTGGGAAAACGCAGCACTGGCACGATACCGTTTTCTGTCAGAAGAACCTTGCGTTTGAGTGCTCAAGCTTTCGTGCACAAGCTTTCCACGCGTTGGAATAGTTTCTGGAGACAGATGTTCGCCTGAACTTGTAAAGCGCTCCTTGACAATATCGCAACACATGTACCTCGTTGCAATATCCCTTGCCTCGCAGCAGCGTGATTCCCACCAATACTTTCGTCAATGTTTACTCAAGCAACACCCAAACGTGACGACGTACTTGTTCAGATGCTCTCTGTGCGGAATCGGGTTCCACTTGAGTCGGAAAGAGTCGAAAGAACTCTTTCAAAGCGCCACCGCATCTAAACTCTTCTGGAACGACAGTATTATAGTTACATGTCAGTATTGCATCATGTATATCGGGCTGTTTGTCTTACCAATCGCATCTCGGTGAGGATCGAGTGCGGTGTCCTCCCCTTCCAAGCCAACACGGCTGAGAATGATCGTAGACTGAAAGCGATACGCACGCCCGCTCTCTCTTTCTCTCTCTTTCTCTCTCTCTCTCTCTCTCTCTCTCTCTCTCTCTCTCTCTCTCTCAGTCACCATGTCACGGTAGTAATTGCTCCACCGCTTTCTTCAAAACCATACATATCATCATGCACATATTTTTCTAATGGCACACTTCAGCTCTCTTTCTTTGGGCTGATGATGGTAAACCTTTGACATGTTTCGCAATATGGGAAGACAGACATATAATGGGCGATAAATATGCGGAGCTTCTCTTCCACTCACTCTTCCATTCTATATCGAAAATGAACCCAAAGTCAAGAAACAATGAACACTCTCCACTCTAAAATGCACCGAATGCACAACAGGAGACGCAGTTCCTGACTCGAGACTCAAGTTTCGATAATTTCGATGCGAATTCTTCCACGTATTCGTGATTTCCCACCTCAAACAACTCCAAACCAAAAGGCTTTCGGAGCGGAGCCTCAAGAATCCCAAGATGGCTCTGACACACATCCGCTTTCAAAGATTGTCGTCACAACTGAATTCGCGTTCTTTGAAGCAGAGCCTCCGAGTCCTCCACCTCGAGACTTCCACACCAACCAACGGCTGATTGCCTTCGCTTCGCAGTAGCAAATAAGATTAAACCGAGACGCTTCCGTCCACAACGAAGCCTCTCCTCCACGCACCAAAACACCCAAGAATTTTGCCTGTTAAGCCCCACGCTACTCCTTCACCCAGATCAGATCAATAATGTCTGACTCCTCCAACAGCAGCTCGCTCTCGACATTGTCACCACAAACGAATGATGCTGCTGCTCTGCAAACAGCCACTGACGCACTGCGAGAGTACATGCAGACCAAAATCACGTCTCTCTGCTACATGCTGCTCATCACGTACTCGGTGCTCTGCTTCCTCTGCGTCGCGATGGTCGTCTGCCTGCGCCGTAACCGGAGCGGCGCGCTCCGCGGCGACTCGAACGCTGCGCGCAAAGTGCTGCTCCCAGCTTTCGAACCGCTGCTCTGGATCCTCGGCATCGCCACGGGCTCCTACAGCGTCTACTTTGCAACGACACTGACCATCAGCTTCTACCCACCCGAGCTCCCGTCGATCCCGTCCGAGAGCTTCTACGCTGGCCGGCAGTTCGTGCTGCTGCTCGTGGTCATCTCCATGCTCCAGAAGAGCGTGACGCTGCCAGCGCTGCGACGAGCAGTCGGGATCACATTTCTACTGTCCGTGTACACGATTCCCGTCGCCTGGTACGTGGTTCAGCACAACGACGCGAGCAACACAAGCTTCAACTACTGGTTCCTGACACTCGCGCACGCACTCACCTTCCCGATCTTCGTGAACGTGCTGATTTGGCCCCCGGGACGCTCGAGCAAGACCGCGCTGCGGCTTTATTGTGCATTTGCGATTGCGCAGCACGTGCTCGAGCACTCATACAACGCCGCGTTCTACAAGCTGCAGGTGGACCTCGCATTCAACCTGGCGTACGTGCAGCTCGCGATCGGGTGCATGGTCCCGTTCTTCGTCTGGCGCGTGCTCAAGGACGACACAGAGCACTGGAGAGGCCTCGGACAGCGAGCCTGCACCCTCCAGGTGATCTTTCGCCAGCGCACGAATGTGAACGAGCACATCTCGTCCCAGGGACTGCACTTGCTCATCGAGATGC
>JAASFU010001076.1:0-11240 GCA_023333955.1 Globisporangium paroecandrum | reverse complement strand
TGTTGTTAGCCACAGCAAGCTTTGCTCATTCACCAAACAAGCAAGCAGACACGTGGACAATCAATCAAGCAAGTACGTTTGTGCTCGCTCTCCAACTGTAGCTGTTCTCTCTCTCTCACGCACAGAGCAGGGGGAAGAGAGGGGCGGACGGACGGACGAGAGGGCGGAACTTATGCGGACGGACGGACGGATGCCCAATGAGTCTCTCTTTGCGAGTGTGTGTGCGCGCCTGGACGCGATCTTCTTGGATGTCACGGAAGCCACTTGTGCGTGTCGAGTGTCGATCGAGTGAGCGAGCCGCAGAGGGGAGGGTGGCAGTGAGCTGAGCGGGCAGAGGGGGACAAACGAACAAACGGACGGACGGACGTTGAGTTCTCTGCGGGCGGGCGGTCCCGGCTTCTCTCTCTCCTTCTCTCTCTGGGAGGGCGGCGTGTCGTGTGCTGGTCTGTCTGTCTGTCAAGCGATCGCGTTGTTGGTTCTCTCGCTCATGCGTTTGTTGTTGCAGAGCGGACCTCTTGCTTCTTGCCAATCAGACGAAGGAAGGGACCACACATTATTCCGACAATGCGTCGACGTCAGGGTTACCCCAGGGTTACAGTGGAGGCGTAACCAGGCGAGCTGGCAGCTTTTACAGCCAATCAGATTCTTTAAAGTTGTTTTTATCCAATAGAGAGCCGTGTGAAGGTTTGCAACTTGTGCAGATCCAGAAGAGTGCTGAGCAGGCCTGTCTCTGTGCGCATGTGTCGCCGTTTTCTCCGCTTCTTCCCCCCTTTCTTTCTTTTTTAGGGAGGGTTTCTTCTAATATACTATAAAATAGTGAATTTCTGGTTTAGTAATATGGAGTTGAGCAGGGATGATGTCAGGGATTGCTAGTATAATAGTTTTTTATCTTTTGTTGAGTTCCATCAATCAAATACAGTAAATCGAAAAAAACTTATTCATTCATCCAGCTCTATTTTTGAGCACAGCTCACGAAATGAGGCAAAGCAAACAAACAGTTTGGATTCAGTTGTTTCTCGATCTGGATGTTTTCTTGCCTCTAGAGATGGGCAGGTGTACTCTTTATAAATCTCTACAAATCAGGTACTGCTTGCGTGATTCACTTTCCTACTCAGAAGAAGACAAAATGGAACGAGTAACCCAGTGGAACCATGAAATACCTGTAATGAGAGGTGGAGAGTGACGCAAGCGGTCAAACAGGGTGGAACGTGCGCTCCCACTCCTCCGTCTCTGTATCTCCTCAACGAGCTGCAAAAAAGAGGAACAGCAAAGCAATGCGCACAATGCAATCACAAGGATCAAGCATCAACAAACAAGCAAACAAGGCAGCCAAACAAACATTTTTGAGCAACAGCAACTTGCGATCTTTTGTTTTGACTCGCTTGCTTCAGCATGCATGACATGACAATGTGCCGATAGATGCCCGATCTGGATTCCATTTGGTCCCGTCGAGCAAGAGCAACTGATCCCGAACGCGCGCGGAATCGTCACTCGACAGATCGTGAAATCACATTTTGGCGCGACATTTCGGCAAAATGTATGAGAGTTTGTATGGAGCTTTATCAGACATCTCGCCCAGGATTCAAGTCACCGCAATCCCTCGCATCGAAGGCGTAAATTGAGTTGTGTATTATCTGCAGGGTATAAGGTTGTATTGTTCATGCATTGCTCAGAAACCCAAACACGTCTCCTCTGTCCTCTGTTGCCGCTTTCAATTTCCAATTTCAATTCAATCCAGCGAGATTTGTGACGGTTTCATCACACAACAACTTGCTCTTTTGACGGTTTCATCAAGACATGCCAGCACTTCAGCTTGCAGCACTTCATACTGCAAGCAAGTTACGCACACATAAAGCACTGGACGTTTGGTGATTGGCTTGCTATATTGCTTATACTGTTGTGGATCACATTTTTGCGGAGGACCATCTGGTTCCAGAAGGTCCGCCACGGCCACCATTACACAGCATTACAGCTCGGTCATCATGGCATGTGTCGAATGGAGCTCGCTGGGTTTCTGTCTGCAGCTGGCGGATTGCATGTGCTCTGGAGAGCTCACTGGAGTATGCAAACAAAGTGCACGGGCCTTTGATAGATCATGTGGACCACATCAAACGGGTACCCTGCACCATTTATAAGATTGTAGATGCAATCACTTTTGACAGTGATTCTTTGAATTCATACAAATGATACAACTTGTAATACTACAGTTGAACCTCCACACATGAATAGCGCGTACATGCATAGCTGGAAAGTGATTTTGAGTCTCCCACCTTCGCTCCCTGATACAATGTATGGATGTGTGGAGCTGTACATTTGCCTAGCGATGTATAGTGCATGGACATTTAGCCAAGCCGTGCAATTGGAAATGATCTTGTTCCCAAACAGATGTATGCAAAGACCTATATGTTTTTTTTATTCATTACAAGTTTGAGGCATGTATTTCAACTCTTCCTAGCACATTTATATGATGCAACAAGAAGACTATTTGTATCCATCATGCGAGAGTTACCCACACACACATACCCACACATACACAGACCTTTCTTCCTACGTTGAGAGCGTTCATGTGTGCGGCTGATGGAGTCAAACTGACCAACAAATTGGAGCAAAGACTCCAAAAGTTAGCTTATGATTCATTTTGACGGCAATGCAGACGTCGCCTAAGAGATATTGTTGTTGGTGCGTGCCACCTACAGTGGGCATTTAACCACCCTCTCGATTTGAGTGCCAACATCGTAAACATAGCAATGCGCTATCTCCAAACTTGTGACTGCTTACTTATGCACTAATACTGTGCAACCGAGCAGGCCGTTGCGTTTACCGTTGCTAGGTGCCAAAGGTACCAGGACATCTCGTGATAGACGATATGATTCATCACAGCTAAAAACACGTCTAGGCTCGACCTCACTACGAATACAATAATCGGGTTGCCTTTAGTGGTGTAGACAATCAACAAAAGCACACTCCTATCATTAGTTCTCTGCTTTGAGAAAAATGACCATAACGCCATTGATGTGGGCCACACCCATTCCAAACACCCTGGCAAAAAATACATTGGATGTTTGGCTTATCATAGCGTTCTATTTGCAGCAATGCTTCGCTCTATCCCGTCAAGGCGATGGCGGATCTTTGGCTAGTAGCAGATTGTGAATTACCCGGGCTTATTACGACCAGCATCTGCGTCTCATTTTGCACACACAAGAATAGTCATCCGATAGTAATGAAATATTATTATCAACTCACGTGGATGTACTATAATAATATACCAATAGTATTATGAAAATCCTACTTATTAATATACTACTGTGCATATATGAGTATGCATAATAGTAACTTGACGATTTTCGATAGTACTTTTGCTTTTATTCTTCAGTTTGAAGAGATCCTAGAGCTGCAGATCACTGCGCATACCTTAGAGCCGCAGCCGCAGCTGGTCCTTGTGCATGCGCTGGCGAAAGAACTTGCGGATGGGGCCGGCGACCACGAGGAACTCGAACACCAGCACCGCGAGCATGTCGAGCACCATGAGCAGCACGAGCCGCCGCTGGAAGGATGCGGGCAGCGGGATGTCCGGCAGCCCCACGACGTTCGTGGACGTGGCGATGCGGAACGTCTCGGTCACGACGCTCGGCGTGCCCAGCGCCAGGTAGAGTACGAAGCCGAAGAGCGCGCAGAAGTAGCCGACGAGAACCACATTGCGGTACACGGGCTGGTGGAACGTGGCGCCGAAGCCGAAGGATATGGCGCTGATCATGTACTGCGGCGAGACGACGAGGAAGAGCGTGGAGCTGAGTGGGTTGCCCTCGAGCAGCCAACCCTTGGACAGGTCCACGTCCTCCGGGTTGAACGGGCAGTACCAGCTCTGGCTCATGAGCGTGTGCACGCTCACATAGAGGAATAACACGTGGATGGCCTCCTGGCCGAAGATCGAGAGCAGCGTGGTGGCACCGACGAGACTCGACGTGGGGCGCTCGGCGCCGAGCGTCTTGGCCGGCTTGGCGAGCGTCACGGCGTACGAGAGCCCCACGAGGATGAAGCCGTCGTCGAAGATGAACGAGTAACGCGACACGAAGACCGAGTTGCTGTACATGGTGAAGCGCAGGCCGCAACCGATGAGCCCGTAGATGATGAGGAACTTGACGTTGCCGAACGTGGTCGCGAGCGTGCAGCGGCCCTCGCGGCAGACGTCCACGACCGCGGCGATGGACTTCTGCTGGCTCGTGAACGGCGACACGACCGATGCCTCCGAGTCGCTGAGCGCCACACCGACGTGCACGATGCGCAGCGCGCCGCAGTCGTTGCCGCCGTCGCCGCACATGCCCGTGACGGCGCCGGCGGTCATCATCTCGGCCACGCAGTCCGCCTTCTCCACGGGCGTCATGCGCGAGAAGATGCGGATGTGGAAGAGCAACTTGCTCAGCTCGCCCATCTTGCCCAGGTAGTTGAACGCCGGTCCCGTGACCGCGAGCTCCACGCCGCCAGTGTCAAACCCGCCGTCTATGCTGCCGTCGAGCATCTTGTGGATGTCCTTGTTCGAGAGGATCTCGAGTGTGTCGATGTCCTTCCACACGAGCGCCTTGCCGCCCTGCTTGTTGATGGCGAGGATGTCGCCGAGGATCACGCGCGCGCCACTGGGCACCATGCCGGACTCGCGCGCAATGTAGCAGCCCGTCATGGCGTTGTCGCCCGTGATCATCACGGCGCGGATGCCACCCTGCTTGAGCGTGCTGAGCGCCTGCGCCGAGTCGTCCTTCAGGTCGTTCTGGAAGAGGATGAGCCCCAGCAGCTGCAAGTCGCTCTCCACGTCGTCGCGCGTGAGCTGTTTGTCCACTTCAAAGGACTCGGAGGACGCGCCCGTATCAGCACCACC
This sequence comes from Globisporangium paroecandrum, assembly GCA_023333955.1. NCBI lineage: Eukaryota > Oomycota > Peronosporomycetes > Pythiales > Pythiaceae > Globisporangium > Globisporangium paroecandrum. Next base: position 6,370 of record JAASFU010001076.1, on the reverse strand, counting down.
TGCAGTCCCAGTAGTGCCAGTAGCATTGGTCGGTGTGATCTCCTTGAACGCGACGCCCAGCACGTAGCAGCCGTCGCGTGCGAGCTTCTCAGCACGCACCGCGTAGTCGCTGGGCACACTAGCCGGCAGCGCGATCTCCTCGATCTTCTCGTACGCGCCTTTGCAGAATGCGAAGCGGCGGTTCGTCTGCAGGTCCTGCACGATCACGCTCATGCACATGCGGTGGTGGTCGAACTCGAAGCGCTTGACCAGCTCCAGCGCGTACTTGCCGTCGGGCGACTCGACGATCGTGCGCAGCTCCTCCTGGCCGCGCTCGTCCAGCACTTCCTCCTCGATCAGCTTCCAGTGCGTGCTGTGGAACATGCGCACCTCCACTTCGTTGCCCACGAGCTTATCCTCCATGTACCCGATCGCGTGGCAGGACGCGAGCGCGAACTTGACCATCTGGTTCAGCTCCGCACTCGTCATGTCGTCGAGCTCCGGCGCGAACATCACGGTGGACTCCACCACTGACTCGGCGTCCGCTTGCTTGGAGCACCGCGAGTTTCTCCCGCCAGCAGCACCAGTAGCGCCAACGCTGGAGCCCCTCACGCTGGAGCTTCGGGCGCTGCTGAGGCTACTGCTGCTGCGCTTGGGCTCCGCGGGCAAGCACCCGCGGAAGTCCAGGCCTTCTTTCGTGATCGTGCCGGTCTTGTCGAACGCGAACACGCGCACTTTGCCGCAGAGCGCGATGCGCTCCGGGTTCAGGCAGAAGACGCCGCGCTCCTGCAGCCGCCGCGTGCCGTTCACCTGGCCGATCGTGACCACGACGGGGATCAGCGGGTTCACCACGGCCGACATCATGTACATGCCGTACACGAACGCGAAGAGCGTGTTGCTGAGCCCGACATTGTTCATGAGGAAGTTCATGGCGATCGACGCCGCGATCACGCCAAGCACGATCAGGAACACGATGAACGCCTTGAGGTGCTCGTTGTATTTGAAGCGCACCTTGGCCGGGTACAGGATCGACTGGATGAGCTGTCCGCGGACTGTGTGCGCGCCGGTGGCGTGCACGATCGCGAGAATCTCGTCGTTCTTTTGGTCGTCTGTGAGGCTGCGCTTGCCGGAGAAGAGCGTCTTGGCACCGGCGAATATCGTGTACTTCTTGCCGCCCTGGTCCTCCGGGTCGTACGCGTCACGGCTGTTGGTCGGGATTGCGAACTTCTGCACGGGCATGGACTCGCCTGTGAGCGCCGACTCATCGCAGAGCACGTTGCCCTTGATGAGCACGAGGTCGCACGGCACGTCCCAGTTCTCGGCCACGCGCACGAGGTCGCCCGGGACCACCTGGCTCGCCTTGATCGTCTGCCACACGCCGTCGCGCTGCACGGCGACGCCGCCGTGGGTGCGCGTCATTTGGAGCACAGCCGCGAGTAGCCGCCGCTTGGAGACAATGTTGATCGCCATGACGGCCACGATGATCACGAGGTTGACGACCGCGACCTCCCAGTAGCCCGTGAAGAACCAGACGTAGTAGCACATGAGCTGGTAGACGTAGAAGAACTGGAACACTTCGGCCGTGACCGACTTCTTCCACGACGGCATGGGCACCTCGATCGTGTTGTGGCCCACGATCGCCGTGCGGCGCGTGTACTCGGCCTCGTGGAGCCCCTCGCGCTGCTCGAGAATCTGCGCGAACGTATCGGGAAAGGGCAGCGAGCCGGGCATGAATTTGCCGTAGAGCTCGTCGTAGATGTAGCGCAGGTGCTGGAACTCGACGTACCGATGGCCGTCCTCCGTGAACTGCACCTGCAGCGTCTCCTCGTAGCCCTGGCGCGTGCGCGGGAGCACGAACGACTGGACCCTGCGGATCATCGCGGAGATGCCCGAGCGGTCCGACATGAGGATCTCGGACGCCTCGGGGTTGAACAGGTGCACGTACTGGCAGCGGTCGAGCGGCTGTTGCACGCGGAAGAAGTTGCGCATGCGGTCGATGAACACGACCACGAGCGACAGCCAGAGCGCCATGAATACCCAGCAGACGATGTACACGATGATCAGCACCTTGACTGGGTCGAAGAGCCCGGGGGAGAAGTGGCCGTTGTTGTCCATCGTGAGGACGATCATGACTGGAAACAGTACGAGCGTCGCGAACACAAAGTACGCCAGCATGAACTTGCCCGCCTTGGCGTCTTGGTATCCGGTCTGCTCGATCGACTCGGCCGCCGCGCGCAGCTCCGCGTCCGAGCTGCGCTGCGTGAGCATCGGGATCGCGAGCAAGTTGGGCTCGTCCACGTACTTGGCGTTCTGCAGCTGGGTCTGGTAATCTTTATGCGCGCGTGTGCCATTTCCGCCACCATGTCCACCATTGCCACCTGACCGCAGCGAGCGCGAGTTGTGCACGTGCGGCTGGTGGCCGCCGTTGTGCAATGCGGACGCGGCCCAGAGCATCGCGAGCGTCGAGCGCAGCGGCCACCAGAGCAGCATGAGCGTGGCGAACACCACGTAGATGACAAGCACGATGACGATCGGCGCCTCTTTGAAGCTCGAGAAGCGCGGCTTGGTCGTGTTCGTCTGGGCTACACAGGCGCTCTTGGCCGCCTCGTCGACTCTACCCCCAGGCAGCGTCATGAGGCTCGAGCACTTGGCGCCGATGGGGAACGACGCGTTGTTGTTGCGCAGGTTCGTGCGCGAGGTCCAGAACACGGTCGCGTCCTGCGCGTTCTCTGCAACCGAGGCGTTCGTGACGATCGTGCCGCCATGCGAGTCGTCGATGGGCGTCTTGGCGCCGCACTGGAGCTCTTCCTTGGACGAGCCGTCGCTGTACACAATGCGCTGGACGCGGCAGACGGCCTCGGGGTCGTTGTAGTCGAAGTCGGGCGAGTCCGGCGAGAACTCGGACGTGGGGAAGTTCACGCGGCGCGCCTTGTGCCAGCCTTCTTCAAAGAACCTCGCGAGCTTGCCACTCTGGGGCTTGTTGAACCTGGTGAAGAGCTCCTTTTCGATCACACCACCATCTGATGGATACTCGCAGCAGTAGTAGACCGGGCCGTGGTTCACGGCGCACGCCGGGTACGGGGTCTGGTCCATCATCGCCATCGCGAAACTCGGGCTGCGACCAGCGAGTTGCAGCGGCGACATGCCGAGCGCCGCGAGCGCTAGCGGCAGCACCACCCAGTTCGCTGTCACCATCGTCGTCACCTTCCGTTGGTTGCGGTGATACCTATCTACTCGCTGCTGAGGATATATGGAGGCAACCAAGCTGTAAAGAATACTGGAGACGCACCAGCAGCAGTGGGGGCGTGGGAGGAATCCGGAAGTGATAGAGAAACTGTGATAAATGCGCGAGAGCCCTGAACCGAGTGAGCGCTGATCAAGCGAGAAAGCTGCTGTTTTTAGGTTGGCGGTATTGGTGGCGAATGGTGGGTCAGATCCGTTCTGATCTCTCTATTTTCTGAATATCCTCTGAGTATTTTTACAGGAGTGGTCTGCGTCACGCCCCACGAATCCAGATGCACGTAACGCACGGACAGCTCAATCAATCAGTCAGTCGGCACTGTTGGTTGGGCAAGCCAAGCCAAGCAAGCCCGTGGTACTATACACACGCCAAGCGGTACATACAAGCGTCAGGCTCGCATGTGAAGTACGCATAGAGAGCACGAGCGCACTCCGCAACCCTCGCTACGAAGGATCAGGTCATCCTTTTTTTGTCATGCGTGCATTCAGGTCATCATCACATTCAAGAGCCAGATGAATGCCTTGCCTTTGCATATTTTTTATTTGCATACTATATGGGTGCATACCGCCGAATGACCAAACTGATTGGCGAGGGCACAAAGCAGTTGTATTCTTTGGTTTCGTATGACACCTTTGAGTGATTGGTTCACTGCGATGGGAGGCCGCTAGGTTGTACCAATACTTGCTGCTTTACAAAGCAACTATATTAGAAACCCTGAAGGATTCCTACTGCTCATGGTCGTCTCGCTTTCTTGCTTTGTAATGTGTGGATTCAGTGTATGCCAGTTCTCAACCAAAATCTTTCTCCTGCATATATTTCTGCGTGCATGAGACACCGAGGAGTGCAATGCAATGCAACGACAGAGGTAAGCTTAGTTTGGTGCCAAATCAGCAGCGCTGTAACCCTATTTTCTTGAATACCTTATAAAAGCCCAAATAATACTAGGTAACGTTTTGTATGTGATTTTAGCGTGTATATATTCTCCATAAACCGCTATAAAATGAATATATTACATATTAACTATGATAGCTGTTAACAAAGGGATACACCGCTCAAAACAAACTTCCAGTTGACATCACAAAGTGACAAGTCGATTCTGAATGAATGGCTGGCATCTCACATGCTCATCCCCTCGCTTGGAGCACGAAAAAGAACCCCAGTTTGCACAGTGAGTGCTTTTTTTGTCTTGCTCTCTACGATATGCCTGCAGAGGAGGAACGCCAGCCTCATGAACTCATGAACATACACACACCAGCACGTCCGCATTGGCGGGCGCCCTGGCCTTCAACTTCTTCAACGCGACTTGAGCTGCTATAAGAGCCCGATGCGCTACGGAGACCCCAGCATACTTTGGATATTGTGGAGCGTGGTTCACGCGAGTTCAGTGTGTGTGAGAGCCCTGAGCCCAGAGTCCCAATGGCCACGCCCAGGAGGCCAAGCCGCTTCGGCAAATGTCAAAAATGCTCGCTTGGCAGCATTTGACGCTGGTATCGCGCTGTACTCCCACGGCTCTCAATTGCCACCAAGTCGCGAACGAAACTACTTGTTGAGACGCGAAAGTGAATTGAAGCTGTGTCGTCATCATGTTAGAATAACCCCTACTCAGGGACTATCCCATTCAGACTAAAAGCCTATCTCGCTCGCATACAGGGAAACCCAACGCTCATGGTACTCACTACCTAAGCTCCATTTCTCTGTAGAGCCTTCGTCCTAATAGCCTCTCTCCATCGTTTGATCAGCTGCCAGCAGCGGCTGCAGTAAGAGCCTTCCGAACGCCGTGCGGCCGCCGTACTGGCCGATCCAGTTGGACTTGCGGCGCACGAGCACCATGTCCCACTTCTCCAGCCGCGCGTCAAACACGTTGGCGACCTTGAGCGTCACGTCCTGGCGGACCGGCGAGTCGCCCTTGGAACTAGCGACTGCTGTCAATTTTCGATAGAGTTTCCCATTATTGCTGCTCTCCTTGAAGCCAACACCGTAGCCAGTGCTGCTAGAGCTCACAGAGTGATGGCTCGGCAGTGGGACCCCATTCACCTCGAGGTAGTACTTGGACACATCCGAGTCGACCGGCTCGAGGTACAGCTGCAGGCGGTACACGCCGCTCTTGAGCACCTCGATGCGGCGTTCGTCGTCGAACAAGTGGAAACACGTCACGTGGTCTGGCTTCGAGCTTACTTCGCCTTCGCGCACTTTCCAGCGCAGCATGCGCTCCGACGCATTGTCGTGCGCCGGGTAGCTCACGAGCGACACGCAACAGCTTGCCTCCTTTCCCTTGGGATCCTGTGGAGTAGTCGACACTTGACTGGCTTTCGACGCCATGACGTGGACAGCAGTTGTGTGTGTCAGTTCTTGGAAAATGGAGGCTGGAGGCTGGAGGCTGAAGACCTGGCTGGAAGCTTGGGCTATTCTGGAGAAAGATTGGGAATGGTAAGTGACTTCATGTGCTCACTCCTCCTGGCTGAGGAAGAGCGGAGTTCTCAGCTGAACTCGTGAATTGAAGACGGTTGAGTGGCGACTGACTGTCTTGCCTCGAGAACAAACGCTCAACTGTCCGAACAAAAGATCGAAATGCGTGCACACATTCAAACTGCCAAACTGCCAGCGAAAGAAAGTGACGCATTTTTGAAATTGAGAACGTAAAACTTTGTATGTCCATGCAAAAACAAAACTAGCACACTTGCTCAACCCCCAAGTGCTCCACTCTCACCCATTCACATGCATCTCAACGCACAATCTCACTGATGAATCTCGCACACGGTGTCTTCCCTCCCGTAGATGCTTCCCCCACTACTGCTGCTACTCCTACTACTCCTGCTACTAGTGCCAGCCTTGCGCCGCAATGCAATCATGTCCCACTTGTTCAGCTGAACGCACGCCACGCTTCGGAGGAACCCCAGCACGGCAGCGACGTGAACGGTGAGCGCTTCGGGTGGCGCTCGGCATAGCGGAACTGAGCTTCCTTGAGCGCCTCTTCGTTCTCCTCATGCACCGACGCCACTCCTGTGTCAGCTGAGGTTCCGCCTTCAGTATCATCACTCTCACTGCCAGCTCCCTTGCTCTTGTTCTCACTCAGCAGCTCATGACGCACGTGGCCGACAATCTCTCCGAACATCGCGATCGTCGCCTGCAGCGCCGACCAGCGCGACTGCA
>JAASFU010001075.1:0-11252 GCA_023333955.1 Globisporangium paroecandrum | reverse complement strand
GGGTGCCTGTACCGCGAAAGGGATCGCCTACAAGGCCGACGACGTCCTTGTGCCGCCCGTCGGACATAATCGTGTTCGAGGTTGACCTAACCGCGCGTGAGCGGTGCCGCTTTCGGAAGTGACACGTCGCAAGCCGAGTCCCAGGTACTGAATCCGTTCGCACTCCATTTCCAGGGCTGTCCGTCCTGCTACTTTGTTTCTCGGCAGCTCCGATCGCGCCCATGCGCAAGTAGCACCGGCGGATTTCACATGATCCATCGGATGGATGTTTCTAAACCTCAGGCATAATCCACAGGAGCCACGGACCGCCGTTTGGGTTGGCTGCGAGCGATTGGTTTGTTTTCAATCTCGCAGCAGTCATTGACATCATAATATAAAGAATCCACCATCGAAAACTTCAGCCAACGCGCGCTGAACTCTGAAGCAGCAGCTACCAAATTCGTCACGTCACTCCTCCTTCTGGTCGGACAACCGCCACAGCAAAACGGCTCAAAAGCGAACAACAGCAGACATTTCCAATCGGGGGTGCTGGATCATCGCTGGGGTTTGCATTCGAAGGCAAGCAAATGCGAACATGAAGACATGGCACCATCGCCATTCATTGAGATTGTTTGCCAGCAATTCATTCCCAAACGCAAAGAAAAAGATCGCGGTCGTCGGCGCAAAAGCGGTTGCTGCTGAGTCTGAGTCTCCAGAGCACCACTGAGCCCATCCACGCCCATCTCTCGTCAGCTTCAGCCCTGATAAAAACGCCTTTTTAGCGCTAAGCAGACCGTTATTAAGAGTCTTGATCTCGACGGATGGCAGCGCGTCCGACCTGGCGATTTGACATGAGAATCGTATGATATTCGAAGTTGACTCCCCTTCTGAGGACCGTAGCAGGTCCGGCGTTACATGCTATTAACCGTTTCACACGCCCGATTTGCACTCTCTAGCTCCGAAGCGCCTTTTTTCGTGCAATGTCGAAAGATTTTTCTGGTGGGAGGGATGGCATGGCGCGGGTGTGTTTGGGATTGGTCGGCTTTGCGGTCCGACAGGCTTACACCCCTCCCCGCCAATGGTCGACACCGAGCCATTTGCCGCCTGTCAGCTGCTGAGTTGACGTTTGCGACAGTGGGACGTCTCCACCAACCACCCAAAATTGCCGCTGGATCTCAAGCACAGGAGCCACCACAGGCAGGCAGGCAGGCAGAGCAGCTCTCCAGCCATGGCGCTGCTCTTCGCTGTGGGAGGCGACTGGGGAACCCAATGCCAGCCGCTCAACACGCCTCATTTTGCAATCAGAGCAGCGTTGGATACGTCGTCACCACCCGTCCGTCCATCCACCCGTCCACAGAGTGAGTCACCAGAGCCTTCAGCCTCCGTCCGTCCGTCCGTTGAGTCCGTCGGAAAGCGAGTGAGTGAGTGAGTGAGTGAGCCCGAGCGAACAGTGAGTGCAGCAGAGCGAAAGAAAGAAAGACCACAACTCTCTCTCCATCCGCTTCTCCCTCTCTTCCCCTCCCTCCCTCCCTCCCTCCGTCCCCAGTTCCGTCCAAAGCACCGAGCCAAGCGTTTCGTTCATGCTGTTGTTGGTCGACGCCATCTCCATCAGCAGCGACGACATTGTTGATCCGACCAACATCTTCACGGGTTTCTTCTACATCGGAGCCTGCGACGAACCAGCCTAACACTCTCCACGGGTCCACAGCCATTAAGCCTCCAATCCCATCTACTACCGTAGCCAACATGGTCAACTCGTTTCCGGAACCGATCAAGCTGGCGCCCGTGGCGGCCTCGGACGACGAGACCTCGTCCACGCAGTCCGAGGCCTCGGAGCCGCAGTCCGTGCCCAACACGTTCGAAGGCCCCGAGAAAAACCTCGAGATCGACTTCAAGCGCGGCGTGGGCCACGCGAACGGCTTCCGCGAGGTCACTCGCGCGGAGCTCGACGCGATGCTCGAAGCGGGTCAATGCTGCATCCTCTCCAAGACGAGCAACGAGCACATTGACGCGTACGTGCTCTCGGAGTCGAGTCTGTTCGTATACTCGCACAAGGTCGTGATCAAGACGTGCGGCACCACGACGCTGCTCAAGACGCTGCCGTTCATCAAGACGTACGCGGACGCGCTCGGTCTCGAGATCGAGTGGGTGAGTTACTCGCGCAAGAACTACACGTTCCCGGACGACCAGGTGTTCCCGCACACGTCGTTCCAGAGCGAGGTGGAGTTCCTGAACGAGTTCTTTCCCAACGGCTCGGCGCACGTGCTCGGGCCGCTCAACCGCGACCACTGGTACATCTACGTGTGGGACGCCGAGGAGCACGAGCCCGTGGCGCCGTCGCTGTACGGCGGAGCGATGCGCCGCGGCGTGCCGAGCAGCCTCCAGGCCAAACACAACAACGAGAGCACGCTTCAGGTGCTCATGCAGGACATGGACCCGAGCGTGGCGCAGAAGTTCTTCAAGGAGACGGACCCGAGCATGACGTCGCGCCGCATGACGATCGAGAGCGGCATCCGCGACCTGGTGCCCGGCGCGACGCTGGACGACTTTGCGTTCGACCCGTGCGGCTACTCGATGAACGGCATCCTCTTCGACGCGTACTACACGATTCACATCACGCCCGAGTCGCACTGCAGCTACGTGAGCTTCGAGACGAACGCGCGCCTGCGCTGCTACGAGTCGCTGCTCAAGAACGTAGTGCGCTGCTTCCGCCCGGCCAAGTACTCGGTCAGCGTGTACGCGGACCGCAACGCGCTCGAGACAACCAAGAACAGCATCTTCTCCACGGAGCTGCTCACGGTCGACGACGACCTGAGCTACAAGCGCCGCGGCGGCCACACGCAGGCCACGTTCGAGGGCGACTACTTGTGCCTCATGGCCAACTGGAGCGTCACGGAGAAGCAGTCGATCGTCAGCCGCGCCGCGCAGAAGTACCGCTCGCCGTCCTTCGCGTAGAGCGGTTGGTCGACTGCAAGCAGCTCGAGCTCGTCTATAAGGGCACGGAGCCCCCAGGCTGATTGATGCTGATCTCGTCGCTCAAGCAAGTACTCACTCAAGCCATCCATCCAAATTCTTCTGCATGTGAATCAATCAAGTGTCCAGGTCCGTCCGCCCCCAGTTCACCTCAGCTAAATCTGTCGAGTTCCACTTGGACTTGGAGGCGCAACACACAATCGTTAAACCAACTCGCTAATAAAAATACTCTCAAGCTGGAACAAAACTCCCCTGTGCTGTGATTTGCTTGCGTGTTGTGACTGAGCTGATTGACTAACAGACTGCTACTGTTGCTCAATGCCGATTTAGATCGTCGCTATTCCTATTCCTGACTTCATCATCCGGGGTCCAGAATCACAAGCGCCTCCGGCGTATGGCCATTGCGCTCTTCGTCCAGGCGCCCAAGTCTCTAGGCAGCAATAGAATTAATTGGATGATGGAGCCCTCGTCGTCGCCGCCGACGTCTCCGTCCAGCCCAGTGGCGACGCTGCGCTTCCACCCGCGCGGTCCGCCGTCAGCGATCCCCTACCACCAGCAGCAGCAGAACCCCAACAACAATGGTCCTGGAGGGATCAGCAACATTGCATTCGCACCAATGTCGCCACAGCGGTTCTTGAACACTCATGGCCATCACCCCACTGGAGCACCGCCATCTTGCGCGCGTGTGTCGCCTCGCCAGGTCAAGCTGCAAAAAATGGAGCCGCCCTTTGCGCTGCGACTCACGCTGCGCGACCAGGTCTCGACGAATTTCCGACACGAGCTTTTCCAGTTCCACCAGTTGCTGCGTGATGCAGTCGCCAAGAACCAGCAGCAGCAGCAGTCCTCAATGAAAAGAGCAAGCAAAGCGATGAGCTCTTCAGGTCCAGATCTAGGCTCAAGTCCTAGCCCAGGCGCTCAGTACGACCGCAGCGTGCTGGAGCTGCTCACGAGCGACCGCGGCGACGCGGTGCTTAAGAAGTTTTTCCGCCAGTGGCAACAGCAGCAGCAGCTCAACAGGAGCAACAAGGCGAAGAATGGTGCTGCTGCTGCTCTTGTAGACGAAGTTGATGCTGGCGACTGTGAAACGAACTACGACATGCTCTGGGACGTGCTCGAGACCTTCTTCAAGACCGTGCCGCTCGTGCTCTCGGAGAGCGAAGTGAGCAACGTCAAGAGCTACGTTCGATATCTGGACGCGCTCAAATCGCTCCGAGACGTGCTGATATCGCTCTTATACAAGAAGCGATCCGGTCCGAGCGGTGGCGATAGTGACGACAATGAAGATGATGACAACGATGATGAGCCAATGCTCGGGCTCTCGCTGGGATTTCTAAAGCCAACGAGCACGCTGCCCAGGGCTTCCTCGGCCATCAGTAGCCCTCACAGACTGCTGCCCATGCATGTGTACTGCCAGCAGCTCGAGGAAGAGCTCAAGCTGCTCCGGCAGCGCTACCCGATCCGCTCGCGGGTCGCTGGCTATCGCGCGTCGCTCAAGCGCAGCGAGCGGCAGGACGTCGGCCTTCTCAACGACACGGCCGTGCTCATGCTACTGGACTTTTGGGAGCTACCAAAGACCGAGCGCCTGGGCTTTTTCTGCCAGATCGCGAGCCAAACGAACGAAGAGGACGCGGCGATGATCCTGCGCGTGTTCCTCGAGAACTGCTCGACGCAGAACTTTCTTCAGGTCTGGGACGCGCTGCAGCAGTCGCCCCAGTTCGAGAGCACGTTTGTGCCGGCGGCACGAAAGTACTCGGAGGCGCTCTTGAAAACCCAAGAGGGAGTTAGCGGTACTGGCACTGGCAGTGAAGAGCTCTCATCCACAACTGAAGGCGACAACAAGAAGGCAGCGGCAGGCAAGCGCAAAGACGGTAAGGAGCGACGCGCGACCCGGGTTGCTGCTTTACGACAGAGTCTGTCGCTGATACGAAATGGGCAGCAGCAGCGTCATCGTCAGAGCCACTTTGTCGACCTGAACGGACTCACCGAAGTGTTTGAAGAGCGCGATGACGACGACCGCTTTGACGATTCCGACAGTGACTCGGACCGCTTTGGAGACAATGACGACAGCGACGACAGCGACAACACCGGTCGCCGATTTCAGAAGATCATGACCCGAGAGCGCGGACGAACACCTCCCGATCAACGCCACGGCAGTCTGAGTCGCCCGCATCGCGGTGGCCGTCGACAGCGCCATCGCCAGGGCCACAACAGTAAACACGGTGCGCTTCGACCATTGTCGCCTGACGCACAAGCCAAAATAAATCCCCAGTCTCAGTTACAGCAGCAACAACAGATGGTGATGCAACTACCGCCCGCAAACCTCCAGGCGTCTCTGCTGCAGCGTCTGCACGACGATCTGGTGGAGCTCATCAAACAGGAGGAGGTCGCGGACGCCTCGGGTGCTGGCGCCAGCAGTCGGCACTTGGCGTCGCCCGTGGTCATGGACTCGGTCTGGAAACTGCTCGAGCTGCTGGACAAGGGCAAGCACTCGAATAGCGGCTTCCAGCAGCACGCTCGCTCGCGCGCCGACCTTCGCAAGAGCATCGCCAGTATTGGTGCTGATTCAAATAGTAGTCCACTCGGCAGTCGCGCCAACAGCGATGTCCATCGCCAGACGCTCGTGGACGCGCTCGGCGGCAACCTGACGCGCGACCAGCAGTTCATGATCAAGTTCGACCAGCTCCAGTCGTTGCTGACGTCGCTCGGCGCGTTCTCGCTGCACGAGATGGCGACCGACACGATCTCGAACGTCTACCGCCGCATGCCCGTGATCGCGAAATTGTTCACGAGCACCCACGAGAAAACCTACGAGGCCGCGGGTGTTGGTGCCGGCGCAGGTGCCGCAGTCACAACCACAAGAGTCAACCTGAGCTTTGACCCAATCGCTGCAGCAACCAGCAGTGCTCATAGCCAGAGCCACCAGCAGCATCACCGCCAGTCTGTGATGATGGTGCCCGTGTCCTCCATGTCTCCTGACGACGGTCAGGTCATCGAGGCCGCGAGCGTGCTCATGGCGAAAGTGGGGAAGATGGTGCGCAGTCTCGTGAACCTCGACCAGCTGAGCAGTGACAGCGGCGCCAAGAGCCCGAATCTGGACGTGCTGGCGATCCTCAAACTCGCAGACGACATGGAAAGCGGTGGAGGAGGTACTCAAGACCTCGGGAGCGAAACTGGTTCACTGGGTCCAGGCAAAGCCCTAGGTGACTTTGGAGGCCGGCGCACGAGCCTCCTGGACCACGGCCGAAGGCTCGCGGTCCTGCACAAGCTGCGCGCGCTGGCCATGAGCGACGAGCTCGACACGATCGCCGAGATGGTCTCCGAGTCGGTCAAGGACGCGTACGAGCAGCATGTTCAGCAGGTCCAGCAGATCGCGTTGCTAAGTGCCAATAGCAACTCAGGCAGTGGAGGAACTGCCAAGCGCCACCATCGCAGCAACAACAACCGTCGCCAATCGAGGTTCGGACAGATTTTAGACAGCGAGGCAGGCGGCGAATCTGGAGATGACGGCGAGGATGAGGACGTCGCGGACGAAGTGTTCAAGATGGCGAAGAAGGCGAAGACGCGCCGCGCCTCAGCGCAAAAGGCGCAGCTGCTGACTCAGAGCCAGGACAATGGCGACGAAGACGACGATGACGGCGACCCGCCGCTCCTGAACACTGGGAGACGTGACGTGCTGCTCAATATCAAGCAGCAGGCGAGCCAGAAGGGTATCAAGCTCTTCAGCGTCGGCACTCTGCTGCGCATCGTTTATCAGGTGCGTATAGTTTCTAAAATCTGCGGTGCGTTGCCATCTTTACAAACTAACAGACTTGTCTGGTGTATTTTTTGTGGTAGATCTACCGCGAGAACTACGAAGGCATGATCTCATCGCTCCAGTACGGCAGTCGGCGAATGGAGTTCAGCGAGTTTCTCTACGACTGGCACATCCGCAAGTGAGTCTGTGTGCCCAAGTCATCCAATCCACTTGTTTAACCAACTTGTTTGCTATAATTACCAACACCACCTTGTAGATACGGACTCAAGACGCTCGCGTAGCAGCATCTGCTCAAGTTGATCCAGTCGCTTCGCAAGTACGAGAAGAAAGCGTTCCAGTGCCAGCTGTGAGTCCGAGTTTCCGCGTCTCTAGCCTGCTCTCGTTTGGTTTCTCACGCTCCCATGCACCTCTTTGTCCGCAGGTGCTTGCGCTTCCTCGGCATCCAGAGCCCGTTAGGCTTCCACGAACACAAGTTTGTGCTGGTGCGTGTTCATGCCACTCAACTCAATGCCACTCATTAGAAGCGCCTCTGACGTTTATAAACTTCACTTTCATCTCTGCCAAGGGCTTGCTGGACAAGTGGTCGTTCGGCACCTTCTCCGGCGCGACGAAGCACCGCGTGGAGCACACGCCGCGGCAGTTCAAGCTGCGCATCTCGTTCGCAATCTCGAGTCTCCAGGACGCGCTCAACGAGCGCTTTGGTGTCTACTTTCGCACAATGGACGCGGTGACTGCTCGGATCCGCTCGCAGGCGATGACCGCGTCTGGGGACGAAGAGTTCATAAAAGAGACCGACATGCTGCGCATCGCGATCGACGAGTGGATCCTGCAGCGCCAGTGCATCGAGCAAATCCTCGAGGCCGTGTACGTCGCGGGCGACCTGAACGGCGACGGCAGCCTCGAGTTCGACGAGTTCGCGTCCGTGATCTCGCACCTGTCGCCTGTGATAAGCGACAAGTTCCTGCAGAAAGTATTCGCCGCGGCGCACGACGTCGTCAAGCCGCGTCGGATCTCGTTCGAGCGCTTCCTCGATGTGATCCTTCTGGAGAAGATCTTGAACACGACGGTGGTGCCATCATCATCGAACAGCTCTGCCTTCCGGTCTACAAATGGCGGAAGTGGCGGAGGCTCGAATAACAGCAATGGTGGCGGCATTGGTAACTCCAAGGCTGCAGACCGGGTGCTTGGAACAATGATCCTCGGCGATGACTCTAGTAGAAATGGAGCGAGGTCTACGGGTGGCTCTGGCGGTGGCGTCGGTGGCTCACTGGCTCCACTGTCCCAGGCATCGCTGGAGGAAGAGGAGGCGTACCAGTTCAACCTGCTGCAGCAAACGTGGGAGCACGACCGCGACATCGTGACGAACGCGCTCAAACTGATCACGCACCAGCAGACCGCGGTGTCGCTCACGTTCCGCGTGTCGTTCCTCACACAGATCCTGGTCAAGCGCGTGGACTCCAAGACCGCGTGGATGTGCCACCGCCAGATCATGCGCGAGATCAGCCAGTACCAGAATCTGAACGAGGAGCAGATCGTGGTGCTCAAGACCAAGGAGACGTTCAAGAAGGCCGTGCTGGCGATCACGCATTTGCGCAAGCTTGGCGCGCTGCTGAGTCCCAAGCCCGTGCAAGACCAAGAGGAAGGGCTAAATCAGTCTGCCACTATAGCCGAGAACAGCCACTCACATTCGTCTTCCGAGCAGCCGCAGAATGGGAATAGTGGAGACCTAGAAGACGCACCATCTAGTGGCTCCACTACTTCAGACGAGCGGCAGTACACGACTGCGGTGGAGCAGACGCTCGAAGGACTCCAGCGCCAGCCGTCCACAAAGTCGAGCTTCATCTCCGTGTAGGAGGATATCCAGGCGCTCGAGGACGAGCTGCGCGAGAAGTTCCTCGAGCAGGCGGACGAGGCGGCGATCGAGGACTTCAAGAGCGCGCTGCAGGCGATCCGGCGCATGAGTCGCCAGAACTTCGCGATGGAGCTCACAGCCGAGCAGATGGAGGCGCTCACGAATTCGTCTGCGTCGGTGGCTCCAAGCGTCGAGCGTGTCGACGAAGTCGATGAGGAGGACGATGGCGGGGAGGAGGACGACGATGGGAGCAACGAAGAGGACGAAGTCGAAGAGGGCGAGAGTGGGGATGACGGCGACTTGCAAGAGCAAGAATAGAAGTCCGGTGTCCAGTCATGACTATCGAAGGCGAGTGATAGTAGTGAAGAAGTACCATTGAGAACAGAGATGGCGCTTCAGTCTATCCGCTACGGTGGAGGCGTGTGGAAGCAGCACGAAGAGCTCCGACTGCGCCTGGAGGCGAAAGCGGACTCGTTCGAGCGCGAGCTGACTCTGCAGCGGCAGCAACTGCTAACCTCCCAGGAAGCCAACGTGGCGCTGCACCAAGAACTCCAGACGAGTCAGAGTCGAGCGTCTGGGCTGGAAGAGCTCCTAGAACAGCGGTCGCAGGAGGTGAACGCACTCAAAGCCGGGCTTGCGGACGCGGACCAGCGACACGCTGATAGTGAGCTCTGCGAGAAGCAGCTGCAGCATGAACTGAATGGCTTGAGTTCACTATGCGAGCGCCAACAGGAGCTGCTGAGCGAGAGCACGAGTCGCATCGCCCGCTTGGAGCTCCAGGTAGACGCCAGTCGAGAGGAAGAGCTGCGCCTCTGCGAGCTCTTATACGCAGAGCAGGAGAAGAACGCAGCCCATGAAGCTCAACTCGCTGAGCAGCGCGAACTGCGCATCCTCACGCGCGCGAACCGCGTAAAAAGCGCGCAGAACGACGCTCTGACACGCGAGAAAACCGAACTGGCGCAGACGCTCGCCAAGCTGCGCGGCGCGAATCCGAAGGTGCACTTTGCATTATCGTCATTATCACCGTCACCGTCATCGTCTGTCAAGAACACCAAGAAGAACAGAGAGCTCCTCCCGTCCAAACAGCAGCGACAACCAGTACAAGCGACGAATGATTCGGTCTCTAAGGACAACCAAAGAGACGAAAAGCTACAAGAGGCAGCGCCGAGTCCTATTGGTACTGCTGGCTCTTGCTGCCATTCATACGATAGCAAGAATGGCTCGGAAGCGTCCGGGAGGGGGTTCCTGTGGAAGGAGCTGCAGCTGATGAGCGCCAAGCTGCGCAACGAGCAGCGCCGAAATGCGCGGCTTCGAGACCAGATCGATGCGCTGGAGACGAGCGAGCGGGAGCTCGTGGTGCGCTTTCGAGAAGCTGTGGCGGCGCGACAGCGTGTCGAGAGGCGCAGCAACAACGCAAGACGCGGTTGAAAAGCGCTTACTGTGACAGTCGCTTTGAACAGAGGAGACGGCGACCGTAACGATGATGTTATTATGGTTATTACTAGTGAGACTTCTAAGAAGGTGTTGCGTAGTTTATTCATGTCAGTTTGGGCACTCTTGTCATCTGACTGCTCTTGCTGCTCGCGTCGCTCTCTTAGAACATGCTGAAGGCGGCGCGGTCGCTGTTGCCGCGCGGCAGCAGGATCTTCTCGCGGTTCTTCTCAATGATGTCGTAGGTGACCGCGTACTGGTCGCGCACGGCCTCGAGGGTGCGCGCCAGGTTGAAGTACCACTTGAGATCGATGGCCACGACGTTCGAGGCCCAGTCCTCCACGGGCGCGCTCGCGGTCGCGGTCTCCTTCTCGCTCGACGTGGTCACCGACTTGTTCTCGTCACCGTCCTTGCCACCGGACGACGCGGTCGTGGTTGTGGACGTGGCCTTCTCCTTGGCGATCTTGTCGTTCACTTTTTCCACCGCGGTCGCGCGCTGGCTGTGGTAGTCGGCGAGCGCGTCCCACTGCTTCTGCCACGTCGCGACGCTCTCCTTCAGGTGCACGAACGCGAGCTTCTGCACTTCGACGCCAAAGTTGTTGCCGTCCGCGATCTTGGGCACGAGCAGTTGGATCCACTGCGAGAGCTGCACGAGCGCCGACAGCGCCTGCTCCACCTCGTCGCTCACAACGCCCACGAGCGCGTCGAGGCTCGCGTTCGCGCCGATCTTGCCCGGCGCGGCGC
This sequence comes from Globisporangium paroecandrum, assembly GCA_023333955.1. NCBI lineage: Eukaryota > Oomycota > Peronosporomycetes > Pythiales > Pythiaceae > Globisporangium > Globisporangium paroecandrum. The sequence continues at coordinate 519 of JAASFU010001075.1, read as the reverse complement.
TCACCGCGGCCTGTAGGCTCGCGCGCACGACCGACGGCTGGCGCTGCGCAAAGTGCTGCTGTACGAGCGCGTGCACACGCTGCAGGTGCTGCGGAAACTCCTGCAGGCGCAGCTGCGCGTCCTTCTCCACGGCGGAACGGTAGGCGTCCATCTCGGCTTGCTGTGTGTGTGCTTGGTGTCTTGGCGGCTTGGGGGGAAATGGAGATGAAGATGATGACAAAGGGGCATCTTGGGTTGATGAGGTGGCCCACGCCAGTTTGCGATCTTTTGGATGAGTTGTTTGAATTTGTGTACCAGCTTTGTTTAGTTATATCGGACACCCTGGTCATCGCGTTTTTCAGCTTGCGTTTTCAGATTGAAAAATCTCATCCTGAAAACCTCTATCTATCTATGCATCGCACGTCGCGGTTTAAAAAGCGCCTCTATTTGTCCGTTGAGCGTCTTTAGCGGAATACAGCTCCGAGAAATGCAAAAAGACAGGCTATGAATTGCGATGAGTATGAAGTTACACAAACTGCT
>JAASFU010001074.1:0-11254 GCA_023333955.1 Globisporangium paroecandrum | reverse complement strand
CGTGCGCCCTTCCTTCCTCGTCACTTGATTTTGTTTTGTGTGTGATCTATAAAGTACAATACGTAATACACCACCACCATCCGATTTGAACATTACAACACAATGCAGTCCTGCGCTTAAACTCTCCACCTGAACTCCAAATCCACTTGCTAGTTCAGAACTGGCACTGGAGCCACTTGAGCGGCTTGCGCGTCTCGCCCCAGCTGCCATCGCCATGGATCATACGCCCATCGTCGTGGTTGATCTCCGCCTCGTAGAAGCGGCTCAGGGGCGACGAATTGAACTTGGACGCCTCCAGTCCTCCTCGGCAGCTCTCAAACTCCACAGCACCATCGTTCAACTTGGACGTATGATTCGAGAACGCGGCCAGAGCCACAAACCGCGCCGAGCTCGGTGACAAGACGCCCACGGGACTCACGCCGCACATGTTCGCGTACGTCCGCGCTCGGAATTCCTTCGAGGCTTTCTGATACAAACTGTCGAGGCACTTTCCCGCACTGTTAGTGCCATAGAACGCGAGTGACTTGGTCGAGCCGGAGGTCGGACAGAGCTCAAAGTCCTCGAGCACCTGCTGCGTGAGCGTATCCCAGGTCGTGTTAGGCTGCTGGCAGTCCCTGATCACATGGTTGGCCGTCATCGTGCCGCCCATGGGGCCCTGGATCGCGAGCCACCGCGATGAATTTGGGTCCAGGCTGCAATCGCCATAGAGGAACGCCGACGCCAAGTGCAGGTTCCCCGTCGAGTGTGCGATCATGACCATGTCCTTGAGCACCTTGCGGGACTTGCAGTCGTTATCGTCCTTGTTGGTAGTGGTGGCGGTCTCCTTGTTTGTAGTAGAATTGGTCGACGAGCTGCTGTTACTCAAGATCTGGTACGTCTCGTTCCTGGAGACGGCGATCGCGGCGCGACAGAGCTTGCGCGACATCGCGCGACTGTACCACGCAGGGTCCACTGTGTCAAAGTGGGTAAACTTGATCACCGAGCAGCACGGCAGCGCGTCCTTCACCTGTTTGCCCCAGTAGTCTTCGAAATCGTCCTGGACGCCGACGTCTTCCTGGACACCGATGCCGTGGACGAACAGACACGTCTTCATTCCGTTTCGGCAGGGGCAATCGGAGGCGGACAAGTCCGCTACTGGGAGATCACTTCTGGCTTGGTGCTTCGCTTTAGGGACTTGGCTCAATTCGTCGACCCTCCAGCCACGGAACACCGACGGCGGGTTGTCATCACCAACAGCGTCAACTGTGCTCAGCTGCAACGTATCAACTTGGCTAGTGCGAATACTTGTCGGTAGCTCTGGACACAACGAGATACCGGGAATGTCCGAACCAGCTCCGAGGATAGACGCTCCAGAATCTCCATTCTGCTGCAGACTCAGGTACAGAACCACGTCAGCGCTTTCTACACGGAGTACCTTGGTGATCTCGTGATCTCCTTCGTCTCCATCTCCGTCTTCTTGACTGTCACTCTCGCTCTCGCTCTGGAAACCAAAGCTGTCTTTGTCGTCTTCCAGACACGCGAGCAGGAAATCGTCGTCGCTCGGCACGCTCTGTTCGGAAACAAAGTACGACTCGCCCGCAAACTCGACCTCCAGCGCCAGGTCACACCCCTTCGCAGTCGCATTACTAGTTGACTGGTTTTTCGATTGCACCCACTTGGCTAACTTCATGGGCGTCTCGCTACCAAGCGAACTCAAAGGCGGGACTTGAGACGGAAGCAAACAGCCACTGTGCACGACCGATTCGCCGCCAATTGCGTTTTCATCAGGGATCGTGACCCACTTGTATCCCCTGCCGCCGGTTAGAATGGCATCCACCCGCACATCTTGCGTCGGAAAGTTCAAATGAAACTCGCCATCAAAGTCAAAGGTGTCCGACGTACTGGTGTCCTTCACCGTGAATGGACGCTTCGTATACGGGATCAACTTGCCGCACAGCTCCATGGCAGAGTTGGCGCGCGGCGTATTCTTCGCTGCGACGCGCACGACTCGCGCGTTCGCGATCACCTGCAGGTACTTTCGGTACTGCTCGTGAGCACTCGGACGCGATTGGCTGTTGCTGCAAGCCGTGTCTGAGGCTTGAAGATCAGAAGCGCCGGTATCTTTTGGATCTTCGCCGTCTTTCGTTGTCACTCTCTGCAAGGCTGCCTCACGAGACGTGACGAGGAACACCAGAGCCAACACAAACAACAGCAGCAGCATACATAGCACGCCGAGTTTGAACCGGAGCGTCGTCGCATCCCGGCGCGCCGTTTCTGGTGATGACGGCGACGAAGTTGAGTTCACTTGCGGCAAACTCTGCGCGACGAAATACGGCTCGCTCGCGAACTTGTTGCTGTTGCTGGGCTTGTGCTTGCAGGGACTCAGCATCCTTCCTGGAGTACTACTGCTCGGTCGCCTTGGAAGATCTCGAAGTGAGCTCTGCTTTCTCAGACTGAATAGCAGCTATGCGAGGAGTCCTTTGAGAACCCCACATTCTTCAATGCTCACGGCTGACATGAGGCAGTTGGCCGGAGATATATGAGACGAAGACAAATGCCCACCCGCCGTGTCGCTATTGCTGCTCTTTGCTTGTCTTACACCACCGAATAATATCGATATTGTGTGTAAATCATTGCAGTAATACTTGTCTCACACTTCACAAGGCTCAATGAGTGGCTAACGTTAGACGCCGACGAGATAGTTCAGTTCGCCGTTAACCTCGACGGTCACGAGGTCCATGAACGAGCGAATTCGCGCGCCATCGGCTGCCGAGAGCATCGCGACCGGGATGCGGACTTTCAGCCACTGGCTTTCCGGGTCGCCGTGAAACATGCCGAGTCCCAATTTTTCGCCTCCACCGCCAGCTCCGAGTTCATTGAGCGTAGCACCGTTGGGCGAGACGCCCACGGATCGATGGCAGTGTATGGTCTCCGGATCGCAGGTGCCCGAGTCGATCACCACCGCCGCCAAGGCGCCAGCGTTCTGAGCGATCTGCGCCTTTCGAACCACGCTCACCTACATACATAGTTTGATGCAAATGAGGACCACACATTGGCACATAAGTGGTGACTGATTGGCATTTACTAACCTTGCCACGCGTGAAGGCCGCGATCTTGCCAGTGAGCTCGTGCGCGTTGTAGAGCGCGAAGGAGCCGTCGTTCGGGATCGCAAACACGAGCACTAGACACCCACAATCATTGATACTACAGGTTAGTCAAGTCACCCAATGTGAAAGTTCAAAGCAACCTTATAGAGAGCGGTCACTTGTTGTACCTGAGCTGACAAAGTAGGTCTCCGGGTTGAAATGCACTTTTTGCAAGATCACTATGCATGAGAAAGCAAGATCAGCTTGGGGGATAATCGTCATAATCCATTCACAGCGCGGCTGAAGCCCAGACTTACCTACTGAACCTTCTTGCAGCGGATCGTCGCAGTCCCGGCAGAACATGAGGTCGTGAAAGTTGGAGAGTACGACTTTGAGGTCCTGTGCTTTTCGCTTGCGCGGGCTGTTGGGTGGGTGGTACACTCCCGAGACTTGGTCCAGGTAGAGCGACAGCAGCAGCAGGACGAGTACCAGAGCCAACTGGAAAGGCGGAATCGTTCTCCTGCGGTTGCGCAAGAGGGACGAAGGGGACGCTGACGCGATCTTGGCAACCATTTTATGCTCTTCTTCTCTCTTTCTTTGCCAGAGTGGTTCCAAATTGATACTGAGAGTTGTTTGATGAGCGAGAGCCGAGCCGAGCCAATCATCAAAGCAAACCGCGCGTGACTCGTTGTCGAAACTTCTAGATTTGAGTTGCGCATCTTTCCATCGTTTTCTGTCCGCTTTTGGGAGACGACCACTGGTCATGAAGCGTTGAGGTGTTGTTGGCTCTGGTTTTGGTTTATTGCGCCATACACTTTCGTTCTCTATCGTTCTTGTTCTCTCTCTCTGCGTATGGCTTGTTGATTATGTCTGGTACTTGGGCTCGTGTCTATAGTTCGCCCATGACCGCTTTCTCGGCAAAGAAATTGTGCAACTCGCTGGGCGGCAAGAACGTTTTCTCTAACGTCGCTCTCGCTTGCACCTCCACGAGCCCTTCTTTCGAGAACCGCTTGCCCACGACCACACGGTACGGGTACCCGAGCAGCTCCGACTCGGCGAGCTTGGATCCTGGGCTCTCTCGCCAGCGGTCGTCCAGAATCACGTCGCCCCGGTTCAGCGCTGTGATGGCGCCGGATGCGAGGTCCTGCGCGATGCTGACTGCAGTCTGGGAGATGGGCTCGTCGCCGCTCTTGCTACCGATCGCCATGACGATCACCTTGTACGGCGCGATCGCCGCGGGCCAAATGATGCCGTGCTTGTCGTGCGAGACCTCGACCGCCGACGCGATCAGACGTGTAACGCCCATGCCAAAGCAGCCCATCTCCATCACTTTCTTCACAGGCTTGGCGTTCTCGTCGAGCTCGGTGAACGTCACGTTGAACGGCTTGGAGTACTTCTGGCCGAGGTAGAACACGTGGCCGACCTCAATGCCGCGCTTCGCCTCCAGCGTCGATTGTGCGCAGCGAGGGCAGCCGTCACCTTCTTGCGCCATGCGGAAGTGGCCGCACTCGAGCGTCACGAGCCCTTGGTCGGCGTGGGTCTTCGATACGTTCAGCAGAAAACTGGTCAGTGTGTTCTTGAAGTGCTGGTGCTCGTGCTGCAGCGAGTCGTCGATGAAGATCGAGAGATTCAGGTCGTCTTTCATGAAGCTCTGAGCTTCAAGTGCAGCAGTACTCACATCTTCGAGCTCCTCGCCGTTGAAGAAGCTCTTGAGCGACAGCTCGTTCACCTCTCGGTCGTGGCGCGCAAACACGATCGCCCAGCGTGGTGGCTTTGCATTTCCCTCTTCGTCCTCTGACGTTGGTCGTTCTCGGAGCACTTTGCAGTTGAACATCCGCTTGTCCATTGAAGCGATCCCCACAAGGCTCTTCCACGCATTGAGGTCCCCGGAGTCCATCTGAGCCTGAATCTGCTCGAGCGTCTGATCCATGTTTTTGCAATCGCTCTCAATCTCCGAAGCAGCAACTTCCGACATTTTACCCACAGCTTTCTCCACATTCGCAGCGTAGCCGCACTCCTGGGACGCGCACGACAGGATCGCGTCTTCACCGATGTCCGCGACAACGTGGAACTCGTGCGAGAGGTTGCCGCCAATGTTGCCTGAGTCGGCCTCGACTTTCGCGATCGGCAACTTCAAGCGGGTCTTCAAAATCGCCTCGTAGGCGCGCACGACGTCCTCATACGTCTCGAGCGCGCGCGCAAAGCTCGTGTCGAACGAGTACATGTCCTTCATCACAAACTCTCTCGCGCGCAGCAAACCAAAGCGTGGACGGATCTCGTCGCGGAACTTCTTGCCGATCTGGTAGAGACGAAGCGATGCGTTCGCGCCGTGCGCGCTGTTGTTATAGTTGAAGTGGTTCGCCGCCAGGCTCGTGATGCTCTCTTCGTGCGTCGGTGCGAGCGCGTGCATGGCGTCGCGGCGGTCCGCGAACGTGATGAGCTCAGGACCGCGCGTCTGCCAGCGACCCGATTGCTGCCAGAGCTCGGCCGGGATCATGAGCGGCAAGTCGAGCTTGTTGCCGCGGATGAGCGCCATCTCGTCGTCGATGATCGCCTCGAGCTTGCTCACCACACGCTTGCCGAGCGGCAGGAACGTGAACACGCCGTGGCCGCTCTTGCGGATGAAGCCGCCGCGGATCAGCAGCTGGTGGCTCGGGATCGCCGCGTCCGCCGGCACTTCCTTCTCGGTCGGGATCCATACAGTCGAGCGCAGCGCATAGCCAGAAGAGGACGACGATGCGAAACTGCGGTGGTGGCTGATGGACGCGCGCAGAGTGTTGTAGGAGGTGCGTCGAGGCGCGCGGCGCGCCAGCCACATGCTGCTCATGGCTTTTGTCACTCTTCTTGGTTTGCTGTGTGGTGGCGTGTGCGTTGAAAGCCAAAAACAGGAGTGAATGCGAGTGGGCGATCGGATCTGAAGGGGTATGCTACTGGTTAGGTCAAGCATCTAGTTAGATAGTTTTTACCTGTTTATTAAAACAACATTGAATTGTTTCATAAATTTTTCTATAGTTGTACATTTAACCACTCATATTTACCTATTTAAAATGAGTAGAATGTGTTGAGTGTCGATAGTTGATATGACGAGGTTTCCTTTGGAGCTCCCAGTTTTCAGTCGCTCATTTTGCCAAGATCGATCGACGGAAATGGCGGAAACGAACGGATGCCCCGCGATGGAGCAGCAGCTCCATGCGACTGCAGCTGCAGCAGCACCAGACCCCACCGCACAACAACCGCAGGGCCACCAACAAAGCGATGTAGGTGCTTCACTCCCGCACAACAACAGCAAGAAGAAGAAGCGCGCGCGCAAGCTCAAGCAGCCGCGCACCGTGGACATGCCGCGTGTACTCGCCGAGATGCTGCGCGAGCCAAAGCAGCCGCTGCTACACCGCGTCGTGCGCATCATCGGCCCCAAAGAAGCGTGGGACTTGCTTAAGGAGACGCTGCGTGTCGAGCAGCAGGGCGGACTGGAGGTGAACGCGTATCGAAGCGGCGTGCCGGACAAGTTTCTGGTCGAGGACGAGCAGACCCAGGAGAAGAAGCCCCGCAAGCGCACGACCGGCGGTATTTACTTCACGCTTCTGAGAGATAAAGTACCCAAGGAGACGTACCGAGAGATCTACGAGGTCGAGAACAAGAAGAAGAAAGAGGCGCGCAACCGCATCAAGTACCAGAAGAAGCAGCGCTTTGACAACGAGATCTCGCAGCTCGGCTTTGACGTGCTCAACATTGAACCCGAGACTGCAGCAGACCGATTGTCAGCGCCAGCAAGCAGTACTGATAGCGGCTCTTTAGCCTTCCAGAGCAGTTATGGGACTGCAGAAGAGTACGAAGACGGCGAGCAGGAAGAGGGCGAAGTGGAAGAAATGGTACTCGCCTGAGTGAACAACTCCCAAGCACCAGCCGCACAAAGGGGTATTCATTCACCCTGCGTGCGCTTTTTTACTTCCCCTTGCGCTCATCTAACGCCTCCTCTCCTAAGATATACCAATCCCACCAAAGCCACAAAGCGTACGTGCCCAACACATATTGCGTTTCTCGAGATGACAATGTTGGTTTTTGTATGCTCGTAACTAGCAACTGTGGTGCAATGTTGTAATAGCAGATGGACATTTATTGGGTCTCTTTCTTTTTGAAAATGTGTCTCTATTTTGCTCTCTCTCCAATCTGCTCTTGTCACACATGCAGGGCATCAAACCGATTCTTCCAGCAAAGATAAGTTGGCGATCGCGCATTGATGGCGTGGCCTCCTGTGGTGATGAGGGAGGGACGGATCTTGTCGTGTTGGGCTTCTTCTTCAAGTTGGACTTGAGCTTGAGGCTTCCGTTAATTCCTGGTCTTTTCCAGAAACCTTGAGCAATCCTGGAGTTCCAAGTGGCGCTGGGCGATGCCTGACAACGTCGTGAAGATCAGCGAAGCCTACGCAATCAAGACACAAACACGTGGAAAGTTAGCGTCGCAGGAGTGGAGAGCTCGCACTTTCAAGGCTTTGTTTGCTTGGTAAGCTCGTGCCAGTGGCGCAAACAACGCTGTCGTGCCGACAAAGTGGGCGATCTTGCGCACGAACGCCATGTAGCTGTATGCACCCAAGAACATCCAGTCAGCCAGCGAATGAAAAGCGTCAATCGCGTTCGAGGTTCAACCAGGCATCCAGTTCGAGTGACGCGCTCGCACTCACCAGTTCCGGACGACAAGACTGCAGGACGACGATCTCGGAAACGATCCCGTGAGCGAGCTGATCGGGCTTGGGTTGTGCAATCACGTCGTTACGCCGGTATGAAGCAGAAACAGCAGCGGTGTGATGAGAGCAGAGTCGCACGAGAGCGTTAGCAATGTGGGCGTTGGCGAGAAAAAGTGTGAGATCGAGCGGGAGGGGCGGCTTGCTTACCAGAGTGTTGTGTTGCAGCAGCAGAGCCCGATGCTTGCGCGGAGGCCCGAGTGGACGAGCGCAACAACTCCGAGCGGCACCAGCGCGCACGTGATGGCGATGACCTAGCGCCAGCAAAGTCGACAACCGTTACGCACGACAATTTCAAGCAGGGCACACTGAAGTTGAAGAGTGTGGTGCAGATTTGCTGAAAATGGAGCGTACCAGAGAGTGAGCGCTCTTCTTGTATCGGAGCGTGATGACCAAGTGTAGCGCGAACGCGAGCAGGATCAGCAATTGCGGGAGGATCAGCACTGCGGTGCGCCATGACACAACCGAGTTGCAATCCGAGGGACTCGTGACTTCCGCCATGAAATCCCAGCCGCAAGCGACACAGCTCATCTGCAACAACAGCGCAAGTGTTAAATCAATAAGCCAAGCTTCGACACCGCGCGACCTTGAAAAACAGAGATAAGCTGACAATCCGAGAAAGAAAGTCGAGCACACGTACGAAGGCGCTGTTGAGCTGAGGAAGCAGCGCCTTGCGGATGAAAACCGAGCGCGAATCGAAGGTGTCGGCGCGCAACACGCGACGCACAGTCGCCCACTCCATTTGCAAGAGTGAACGACAGATCTGAGAGCGATTTGTTGAGAACGAACGTAGTAAGTGACAGTGATCGACCCAAGCACTTTTCATGTCAATGTATTTGGTTATGTGAACCAATTTCAATCTTGTTTGCAGACAAAATTCATGTCCTTTCCTAAAGTTTGGCACAATACAATCCAACAATGCGCAATGCAATACACAATGCACGATGCAGGTCATTGGATCCTGACTTGCTGAGCATCAGCTGCCACAGCGCAACATATTGCGTGTCAACAAGCAACTCAAACACTTGTTTCTCCATGCCATCCATCTATTTGACCACAAGCACCAACCCCACAACACCACCAGAACCACCAGAAAACTCGCAGCGGAAAGAAAAGCAACAGCACCAACACGTTTCCTCTAGCATCACGCGCGTACTTCGTATCAACAGTCAGTTGTTGTTGTTCTAGCACCGGAATCGAAGTATCAAAGCAGAGAAAGAAGAATACTAACTGACACCACCTCAGTTCTCTTGACGATGTGCACAGGTGGTTGTGGAAACAACAGCGCTTTTCGTTGAATGATTTTGCGGCGCTCGCCAAGCCCAAGACAAAGAACATGACAGCGGGAAGTGGGGTCCACGGACAATAAGTAACTTGCAACGGCGCCGATCAAGAAGCTCAAAAAGAGTGCTCTAGTAAACGCAGCGGCCGATCCGAAGCTGCAGCGCTACGTGGTTGAACAGGCTGCGGCACGAGAGAAAGCGAATCCGAGTTTGTCAGCAATGCACAGTACAATACACAATGCAATGCACAATGCAAAGCGCAGGTTTTTGGATCCTGAAGCGTCACTGTGCGATTGCTGAGACTTGTGAACCTAGAGATGGTGAGCAGTACCGTAGAACATATAAATTTCTGTACATTTGCAACTGTACTATAGTCCACACAAAGCAGAACCTGTTCTGGTGTCGACTTTGGGCGTCCTCGCCTGTGCTCCGCAAGTGCAACATTGCGTGTCACCAAGCAACTCAAGCCAGCACAAAGTTCCATCCCGTCCACGCCATCCATTTATTGCTTTCTGACCTCATGCTCACACACACACCACCAGCAGAATGCAACTCGCACAGACAAAAAGCAAAATGCCCTCCCGTCTATCACGTCACATAGGTCAGTCAGTCGTTTCTGCACCGGAAATCCAAGCAGCAAACAGAAAAGAGAACCAACTGACAGCCACCAACTTGCCTATGTGCTCGAGTGCATTTAACGCACACCGTCAAGCTATTATTTGCGAAGCATTTTTCTCTTTTTTTCGTGAGACTCTTCTCTTTTTCTCCATGAGGAGGGGTTGAATGTGGCATGGAAACGCAGCGCAAAAGTCAAGAAGATCTCAGAAATGGGATCAATCGATTGGGAGGCGGCGACAACGGCGCGTCGGCGTCCTCGTGGCTGTGGTTGTGCGTGTTCTTGTGGTTGTGCGAGTGAACGTGTCATGTGTTTGCTTTGCTGGGACGACAAAAGTTTGTTGTCAAGCTGAACACCAACCAACAACCTTTGGGACTTCAACATCCGTTAGCAAGAAGCCAGAAAACTGACGAATTGGACGTTGACACATTCAGCGTGTTGCTCATTTGGTGCAGGACAAAACTGACCCACCAAACGCAGCAACAGACAAACAACACAAAGGTACAAGCAAACCCAATAACGACGGTATTGGTATTGGGTCAAGATCCGCGACGTTGACACATTGATGGCTCTGCCATTCATTTTTTCGCCAAAACACACATGCCGCGTCATCCTGCGAATAATGCTGACGGCGCTCTTTCTCCTTCGTGTGAACCCAACAGCAACCAAACGATCACAGTCAACATCAGTTTTGCAAACCCTAATCTCTGTGCTCGCACCCTCAATTTTATCCCCAATTTTGCCAGCAAATCCCTGTTGATTGGTCTGATTTTGGACATTTGTCGAAGGTTTCGGAAGGAAAAACTGACCCGCCCAGTCAGTTTGTCGGATGATGTGACAAATTTTGTGTGGTGCTGTCGGAAATCCGACAGATTTGCTAGGCGCCACACCAAATAAGTCGAAAGTGGTACGCTGTACCAGTTGCGGCTTCTTCAGGCGGGCGGATTTGGTGGACAACTTCCACCAAACTGTCCGCTTGTCCGCCTTTGACAGCAAGCTTGACGCAGTTTCACACGCTTTGTGAGTGTTTTCTATTTTAGTAGCTTGCTGTGCGTAAACACAAAGCTAATGCCAAATATACTGAATTTAGAAGCAAAAATGACTACTGATCAGTTGACCTCGCGAAAACACATTTTCCTCTCGACACTGTGGCTATCGCGTGCGATTTACTGAGGCTTGGGCGACTCTCCAAAAAGAACTTGTTCTTCCCAGTCAGTCAGTCTCTCACTCGCCCGCCCGAGCCACAACACAAAACAAACACCAGCCAAGCAAGACAAACAAACCCAGCCGGATGCCAAGAGACTGAAAATTGGAACTTGAACTTCCGTGGCGAAGAGAGCGCAGAGGCGATCAACAGGTACAGTACGTACTGTAAACCTTCGAGCGCCAGCCCCCATCCTCCTCCTTCTTTCCAACGTCATTCCCCCCTTTCCAGACCTCTCCAAGTGTCTATTGGCCGGCACTATTTAAAAAGCGAGCCCCCAGTGTCTGCCCGCCTGCCTGCGACTTGCGAGACTTTGCCAGACGTGCTCTGCCTGCCTGCCTGCCTGTG
>JAASFU010001073.1:0-11266 GCA_023333955.1 Globisporangium paroecandrum | reverse complement strand
AGCGGACAGCAGCCAAAGGCAGCCAGGAGGCAATAGCGCGCCAAAACAGCCCAGCGGGGCCAAAAAGCGCGCGAGCGAGCGACTCGGGATTCGAAAAGAGGCGCGCGCGTCCCTTTTTTCGACCGCGCACTCGATTAGATTTCTCACACACAAAAAATAATAGCAATCAGAAGGAGGTGAGACAGGAAGTGGCTGGTTGCCAGTGCCTCATGTTCCGACAGCGTACCGGTATTGATACGCGCTCGGGAATCTTTTGGTGCTGTGCCTCTGGTATGTAGACATCACGCGCGTGTAAAACGTAGCTGCTAGTGTTGGAGGCTTCGTGGACGAACGGACGCCATGCAGTCGATGTTGAAGGTTGAAGGTTGCGTCACGTCACTGCGTCACCACAGAGGCGGATTGGTTTTGGCACTTGATACTTGGACTGGTACTTAAAGTATGATACTTAAATGGATACTTCAGTACCATTACAATGCTCTTCAGTATCAGACACATCTGGAGCAGAAGAGCATGATCGGCGTCGATGAACGCCACACGAAGCATGACGCTGCTGCTATCACCGCTACTGCCAACCCAATGACGGCAGACTCGTTGGCGATGCTTGCAGCAAGAGCTGTCGCTCTCTTCCGCCCGCTGGATGAGATCACGGCGTGTCTCGACTTCTTCCCACGCGCGATCCGCAGCGAGCTCTTTGCGCACTTGACGCATGAGCGGCTCCGAGGTCTAGAGATCTGCTGGAAGCGCGATCATCCGCCGTCCATTACTGGTAGTGACGATGACGACGCTGCTGCTTTTGCTGCTGCTGTTGACGACGACGAATGGTCGCTTGAGAAAGAGACCGAGTGCGAGTGGCGCGTGCGTAGCAAGAGTGTTGGCGCGATCGACAATCACAGAGGCGGTGGCACACGCGCTTTTCGCAAGCGCAGCTTCCAACAGGCGTTCTGGGAACACCGCTTCCGAGCTTTGCTTCGTGCACGCGTCTCGCTCGGCCAACCGAGCAAAGAAAACGAAAGCGCTGTTGGCAACGCCGTGCTCACTACGGTTGATGTCCCAGCGAATGGCAGCAGCAACGACGCAAACAAGGGTCAAGAACACAATGGAAGCCACGCTGAGAGTCGCGAAGATGATGCCCAGATCGATGTAGCGGCGCTCGATTTGTTTCGCGACGTCGTGCGTCATCTGAAAGTGCATGGGCGTGAAGTGGTCCCGCGCAATGCCGCGCTGATCTCCACCCTCCAGCAGCTACATCGACTGGAAGTGCACCACCCCGAGCAGCAGAAAACCTGCTGGACGTCTCTCGTTCAACTGATCCAGAGCCACCCGAGCCTGACGGAGCTCTGCTTCTTCCACGGCAAGCTGAGCGATACTCAATTGCAGCAAATTCGACTCGCGCTCGTAGAGAGAGCTACGGCATGTCAAGTACGAACGCCTACCGCGACGATCACGACGCTGGAGTTCGTGTCCATGAAGATCCGCAATCGAGGGTATCGCGAGCTCACGTTACTGCTCAGTGAGTGCCAGCAGCTCACGGTTGTTCGCCTTTCGAGCTGCGTCGCGGACTTCGAGAACGAAGAGCTCGTCGCAAACGCGCTCAGTCTGCCGCATCTCGAGAGTTTCTCTCTGGAACACAACGACCTGGAAGACGACGCGTTCGTTGCGATTGCTAACAGAAAAGCGCCGATGTCGGTCACCCACCTCCAGCTCGACAGCAACGCGATCTCGGTTGCGACGCTGAATGGTATCTGCACTGCATCGCTCGACGGGTTCCTCAAGCTCCAGAAGCTCGAGCTGCGCAACAACATCGAAGTTGGCGACGCCAGTATCCACGCGATCGCGCCGATGCTCTCCACGGGCGTCACACTCACGCACTTGGATCTCTACAACTGCAACTTTGGACTCGAAGGCGCAACGACCCTGCTGCTTGCACTCGGCAAGAATAAGACGCTCACGCATCTGAACATTGGCCACAACTTCTTTGGGAGCAGCTTTGGCGACTTGCTCGCTGACTTCCTACTCGCCAACTCGACTCTGGAGTGTCTCTTCATGAACTACGTGGGTCTGGGCACTGCTGGATGCACCGAGCGACTACGGCAGGCGATGCAAAGCAACCTCAGCCTGGTCGAGGTCTCGATCGGCGCCAACAGACTGCGGGATGACGGTGTCGACGTTCTCTTCCAGGCGATTGTGGAGCGATGTCGCAGGAAGCCGTTTGCGTTTGTGGACCTGAGCGGCAACTTGCTCACTGGGAAAGGATTCAGCGCCATCGCGAATTCGATCGAACGCGCGTCTCGATCCGATCCCCATGAGCCGCGGCCCTACGAGAGAGGATCACAGAAGCGTCGAAAACTCATGCCATCACCTCCTCAGTCAGATTCGATAACAACAGCACCACCATCACACATATTGATACACGAGCTGAGTTTGCTGGACAACAATTTCCCACGGGATCTTGAGAACGGAAACGTGCTGGAAATGCTGCGGAACCGCATCGAAACAGTGCACACGAACACGTGGGTCGGTAAGCGCAACGTGTATGACGACGAGGTCTGAGCAGGCGCTGCAGGAAGGAAAGATGGTGCTTCCAAGTAATGGAGTGGGGGGGGAAAAAAACTGGTTCTTGGTTTTTACAAATACTCACACACATGACACAAAATCCAATAATGCTTTCTCGCTCACCGTCAAGATCTCATTTGGGCTCCGTCGAGCGATAACAACGAAACAAAACTGCAGGCACTGACCTTCGCCACTATTCAGCACGAGCCCCATCATTTGGTGCTTCTCACGTGTTGGTCACCTGCTGGATCATCGACAGCACCTCGATTCGAATGTCGCTTCGCCACTTGACTCGCTGCTGGCGTCGCTCTCGGTCCTCTTTCCGCTCGATCAAATCGCGCTTACGATTTTCGAGCTCGTTGATGCGGACGTCCAGGGATCGAATGAGCGAATTCCATTGACTGTTGGTGTTGTTGTCGTGGTTCTCCTCGTCGTCTGCATCTTCATCCTCGTCCTCTTCATCACTCTCATTGGGTTCGCACGAATGCTTTCTGAGCGAGTGTTTGTGTCTTTTCTCCTTCTTCCTGGAACAGGAGGCGCACGCAGCTTTCACTTTGTTCATAATCTCATCGGACTTTCCGTACGACTTTCCGCATGGATACGCTTTTCTTGGCTTGAACCCGCTCAGCGACGCTGCAACGCCAAGACAGAACAAACGTGAGTATTGCCATCCAAATGATTGATTCTCACAACCCAAAGCTAATCTCACATTCATTGTCGTTTGAGTCGATCGAGAGGGTGTCGATTTCGTCGTCTTCATCGTCGTCCACATCTAAAAGCATCAAATGAAAAAAAAGGCAAGTTAGTCCACGAGGGTGCAATTCTAAGTTATGCTATCATCACAACGACGTACCGATTGGGTTTTCATCTTCAAGAGAGCTGTCATCATTCTCTGGCTCCGACACGCTCGACGGAGAGTTCGTGAGGTCTGAAGGAGACACATTGGGCTCTTCAACAGAATCGACATCAGCGCATTGCTTACTTCGGATAAGTGGCGCTCCTGGTGGGCTTGTCATTGCTGATGCTGGATTCTGATACACTGGGGTCGGTTCACCTACGCGAGATGAGCTGGGTACACTTTCCATCTCCGCTTTGACTCCTAACGCAACTTCTCCAAACATATCGAATCCTCCATATCCTAGAAAGAGAGTCATCATCACATCACAGATGTTAAATTGGGTAAGCGGGACGTAAACGATTGCTTGGGTGATTCACATACTTTGCTCAAACAGCTTCAGGATCGCTTGTCCGTTGAAAAAGATCTCCATCAACTTCACGCCTACATAGCAGCACACAATTCAGTGTATCAGCAAGCACACCAATGAAAAGCCACAAGAGATTAGATCGACCTTACCTGGAGTCGCCTGCACGATGGCTTCAAAAAACACCTTCAGTTTTTTGCTTCGGTACAAGTCCATGGATCGATTCATCCCAGAGCAGACTTCATGCGTCATCTTCTCACTCCACTTGTACTTCTGCGCCATCTCTCGAACAAAATCAGTGTACTGCACTTCGGGTGACGCATCAGCTGCAACTGACTTCCTTGAGCTCGATGAAGTTGCCATTCTATCCGACAAGGACCCAAACGCAGATGCGTCTGTGTGCTCTGGGATCCGTCTTTTCTTCCTTGTGCGCGTTGTAGGTACTGCTGCGTGGTGCTTCCGGGTTCGTGAGCGTTGCGAGATTATAGCGTTGACTACACACAATCCATGACATGAGCAGCGTGCCTTTGATAGAATTATTAAAATCGTCGATGCCACTTACAGTTTGTTTTCAAGGCTTGGTAGCCAAGCGCATACGGGTCAGTTGGATCTAACCAGTCTGCACAAAATCGACCAAAATGAGCGAAGTTAGTTTCAAAACAGTTGGTTGGTACCGAATGAGAGCAAAATACTCACCAGCGTTGAAGATTTTGTGCGCCACTGAGTCACTGTCGAAGATCGTATCCGGTAGATCTGTTCACCGAGAAAGAATGCTTGGTTAGAGACAACGAGAAGCACATATAGTCTACATGTAATACTCACGAGCTGCGCGGATGTAACTCGATTTGGTCAGATAGTTCTTCCGCATGTCAACCAACTTGTTCACAACGGACTGCTCCGTCCGATCTTCTCAACAGAAGAAGACGAACACAAGTCAGCACAACAACACAACAACATAAACTCTGCATACTTGACAAGAATGAAAACACGAACATACTCAGTCTAGCAGACACGGCGCCGATGAGCTCCGAGCTCCCTTTTTCCTGAATGTCGAGGGTGATTTGCACGAGAAACTGGATCAGCATTTCGAGGTCGGCTGGCGACCACAACTTGGGCATTTTGTCGAAAATCGTCGGGTCGTTGGTTCGCGGTGCAGGGAGAACGGTGTGAAAAAGCTCTTCTAGCACTTTGAATCGCGTCTCTTCAATCCCGCTGTGAGCTGTGGGTAATTCGACATGGGCGTCAGATGAATAGATCTTCATCAAGGTGTATGATGTGTGAAGAGTACGTACCCTGCTTTTTGCCGATCTTCTTCTCCTTTTCATACAAATCGCGCAACGCATAGAACTTGCTTCGAGTTTCTGCAACCGACTTGCCTGTAGACGCGACCCATCAGTCATTAGCATTTACAAATCGACAGGTACTTTGGTGCAAGCACTTACCCCAAATCTGCACCCGTGAGAAGAAGATGTCCGAGTTCCGCAACAGCAAGTTCAGATACTGCTTGATTTTCTTCAAGAAGCGAGCCAGCTCGTCAGGGTGCCAGATCCCGCCGCTCTTGTTCTCAAGCATATTCGCAGTGGTCTCATACAAGTGCACGTGCACTTCAACCGCTTGCCCCTTCACATTCAGCACTAACATTGCAATAGCCAAAGGTCAGTAGCAGCACACACTAAGCACACGTGTGCTGGATCAGACAGCGAGCTCGAGCTGAAAAAGAAATCACTCACCTTCATTGCGGAACGCCTTCGTATCCAATGCAAATGCAAAGTTGCTCATCAGCGAGCGCATCATCTCGGTGATGTCCGCCTCCGCTTTATCTACATACCACAAGTGCACAAACACACACACACATAACCAGCCAGTCAGTCAGTCAGTCAGTCAGATGCGTTCACCGGTCATCATCATTAGTAGCAGCAGCTAGTTGATTGTTCGCCAACTGCCTGAAGTACGCATCAGCTCCATTTTTCTTACAAAATTCTTCCTTACCTGGGAACTGCGCGTGGACGCTCGCCGCGAAGAGCCCGTCGCAGCCGTAGACGTACTCGAGCGTGTGTGCGCGAAAGAGCTGCAGCAGCGCGTAGATCTGCACGTCGCTCCAGCCCTCGTACACGCGCGTGACCTTGCCGCCGTGCGTGTTCATCTGGACTCACCTGTCGATTGATCCGGTCGGTCTCGCCAACTTGTTTCCGTTTGCCGTTTGCCGTTTGCAGTTTACAGGGATGACAGGCGTAGTTTTTGAACCAGGATGCGTGCGCCTTCAATCAAACAAATTGAGCACTTGGTTTGTGCCGGTATCAAAACCGGTAATCTTCAACTTTGAACACAACAGTACTTAGAATCCGGTATCATACCGGTATTTAGATAGCAGGTTAAATACCGGTATTTAAAGAATACCAGTTTTATATACCTTATTTTGTTGTTCAAGCCAACTTCTGTTGTGCAAAATACCGGTTTCAGGGAGCTTTTGTGTTGCATTGATCGGTGTTTGATTTCGAGCCAAGCCCTGTTTGTGGGGTACTGGTGCTTTTGGCTGTGTTGGAGCAAGATGGCGGACTACGAGCACGCGGAGGAGGGGAAGCCGCGCTCGCTGCTGATCCCCGTGAAGAACTCGGACCAGGCGGTCGAGGTGTTCGCCGACGAGATCCCGGAGGACGTGAACGACATCATCGACATCCTGCGCGCCGAAGTCGCGCCGCTTGACGTGTGGCTTCAGTTCGCGGTACGTGTGCTGGATGAACGAGAAAAACCCGAGCTCATGCCTGCGATCCACCGCTCTTTCTTGCCCTTTCTCGCGATATGATTTGCGGGGGAAGTTGGGCGAGCTTGACGGCTTGCTTGTCTTGTAGTGCAAGCGTGAATACACGCTTAGCTTTTTGTGCGGAGTACTTCTCTGACTCGTTGCTGATGATGTTGCTGTCGACGCGGATGTCATGAATGGGCGGGCGTCTCGATAGGTGGAGTACTACAACCAGGGCCAGATCAGCCAGTTCCAGGAGATCCTCGCAGTCGCGTCCGAGCCAGGTACGCTGTGCATTAGTGCTTACGCCGCCACTTGCTAGTGCGACCGTGAGTTTAGCTAACGCCTGCCTTGCGCTCCGTGCCAAAACAGGAATTGAGGAGATCTACAAAGATAATGCGTCGCGCATGTGCCGCATCAAGTTTTTCAACGCGCTCGCGAGCCACGCGGTGAATGCGATGTGGAGTGAAGACGATGACAAGAAGAAAGAGGCGATCTCGCAGCGCGCGGTGGGCTACTTCCAGCGCGCCGATCGCCTCGACCACCAGCACCCAATGACGCTTGTAGGCAAGGCGCTCATGTTCATGGCAAAGAACGAAGACGACCGCGCCGAGCGATTCCTCAAGAGCGTGCTGATCTCCAACAAGACGAATCTGCCGGCGATCCTGGGCAAGGCACTGCTGCTGTACCGTCGCAAGAAGTACGCGGAGGCGAAGAAACTGTACCTGGAAGCGATCAAGTTGCACCCAAAGAGCCCGCAGGCGTCGCGCATGCGCATGTGCTTTGCGTACTGCTGCTACCATCTCGGCGCGGTGGAGAAAGCTCGCTCGGTGATGAAGTATGCTGCGTCTTTGGACGACACGAACGTCGACGCGGTCATCGCGAATGCGATCTGGCACCTGGGAAGTCTCAATCGAGAAGAGCGAACCGCGAGTATCCGTGACGAAGGCTCCCGTTTCATGATGATGATTCACCACGCGCACGCGATCAACAAGACGAACCCGACCGTGTTGAACCATCTGGCAAACCACTACTTTGCGCAGTGGATCCCGCTCCCGTGCACCGTGAGTGTCGTCCGCGGCTCGACAGTGGTCGCAACATCGAAGGACATCTCGTCCGAGGTGTCTCCGGGCCAAATCATCTGCATTGGGGACAAATACGTTGCGTACATCAGTCGCAAATCCGGTGCCGTGTCGTCGTCGTGCATCATCTTGGACGGCCCGTACCGCGACGAGTCGTCGACGTCGGCCAACCTGTCGCGCAAGAACTACGACAAGATGTTCAACCTCGCCGGCAGCGCGTTTCACAGCACCAAAATCGCGGAGATCCGCTCTGAGAGCTGCTACCTCATGGGTCGCGGCTGCCACGCCGAGGGAAAGTACAAGGACGCGTACAGTTACTACTTCAACGCTGGTCGTCTCTGGCCCAACTTTGTACTGCCATGGTTTGGTCTGGCGCAGATGTACTACGAACGCAAGGAGTACGCCAAGGCGGCGACGTACCTGGAAAAGGCGAACAAGGCGTACCCAGAGAATGTCGAGATCCTGTCGCTGTTGGGTCACGTCAATGGTAAATTGGGTAAAAAAGAAGACGCCGTGATCCTGCTGCGTCGTGTCGTGGAGATCGAGCCTGGAAACGTGGATGCGCTCATCGGAACCGCGGAGCTTCTGCACTCGTCAGAAGAGCGCAAGGACCAGATCATTGCGATCTCCTCGTACATTGCTGCGGAGAAGGTGATGAAGCATGCGTCCGAGCGAGTGCCGATGGAAGTGTACGTGAACCTGGGTGTCCTGCAGCATCGCGTGGGCAAGACCGCGGATGCGATTCGCTGCTTCAAGCAAGCGTTGAAGCAGATTGAAGCGGAATCGAGCACTGCGGCGACCCCGATTAATGTGGAGGAAGATGAAGCCGAGGGCGACGAGTTCAAGATCCCGATGGTCACGGAAGAGAACGCCACGATCTTGTACAACATGGGTCTGGTGTTCGAGGAAGTGGGCGAGCGTGACCAAGCGACGGCGATCTACGAAGCCATCCTCGAAGCGTTCCCTAAGTACATTGATTGTATCTTGCGTCTGGGCTGTTTGTTGCGCGATCGTGGCGACGAAGCCGGCGCGATCAAGAAGTTTGAGCGCGCTCTGGAGCTGGACCCAGTCTGCGCGGAAGCGTGTCTGCTCCAGGGCAACATCCACCTGAACAAGCGCGAGTGGTCGCTAGCGCAGAAGAAGTTCGAAAAGGTAATGGGCATGCCGAACCTCAAGAACGACCCATACGCGTTCCTGTCGATGGGCAACATCTTCATGAGCAACCTCGGCGAGAAGAACCGGTACACGAAGAACATGTCGCTGAGCGAAGGGTACTACAAGAAGACGATCCAGACTCACCCGAGCAATATCTACGCGGCGAACGGACTCGGCATCATGGTCGCGGAGAAGGGCAACTTTGAGCTGGCGAAGCAGATCTTCTCGCAAGTGCGCGAGGCGAGCCCCGACATGCCGGACGCGTGGATCAACCTTGCGCACATCTTTGTGGCTGAGGAGCGCTACGCGGAAGCCATCCAGTTGTACTCGGTGTGTCTGAGCAAATGCTACAATGGCCAAGATTTAGAGGTATGAATGTGTGTATTGATACTGTTTCAGTCTTCCTACTCATACGACGATATGCTGACATGTTTTCCACTTATATTGTGCTCTCTAGGTCATGCTCTACCTTGCAAAGGCGTACTACGAGTCCAAGAACTACCCAAAGTGTATCTCGACGCTGTCCCGAGCCATCCACATGCGTCCGAACGACATGCGCTTGTGGTACAACATTGGTCTTGCGCAGGAAGACTATGCGGTGACTACGCTTGGCCAGGAGTCTGCTCCACAAGGCGGCCGCAGCCAGGGTCCACAGCGTACGATGGCGGACGTCCAGCGTGCGATCATGGACCTGAAGCGCGCACAACGCATTTTCCGTTTCTTGCTGCAGCAAGCGGAGACTGCGAGTCAGACGAAGAAGTCTGCGTTGCCGTTCGACAAGGAGAAGGTGTCGGAGCACGAGAAGTTCATTGGTGACACGTTGACAAAGGCCAGTTACCACTTGGAGTTCGAGCGTCAGCGTGAAGAGAAGCGCCGTCTAGAGAACGAGGCGCAGCGCAAGATGCTTTTGGAGTACGAGGAGCGCCTCGCGCAGCAGCAGCTGGCCGACAAGCAGCGCGAAGAGGACATGAAGAAGCGCCGCGAAGATGTGTTGAGCAAGCAAGAGGAGCGTCTGAAGCAGCTGAGCGAGGGCTGGCGCGTGCGTGAGCGCGAAGAAGAGGAGAAGAAGGTCGTGAAGAAGAAAGGCGGTGGCGGTGGCAAGAAGCGCAAGAAAGGGGACGATGATGACGAGAATGCGTTCATTGACAACGGCAGCGCTGAGGAAGACGACGATGGTGACGTGAGCATGTCGATTGAGGACATGAAGAACCGCAATGCCAAGATGAAGAACCTCGTGGACAAGCGCAAGAAGCGCGCTCGTGTGGAAGAGGATAGCTCGGAGGACGAGAAAGATGATGCCGCCGCCGCTGACCTCTTTGGCTCGGATTCCAGCGATGACGAAGAAGAGAAGAAGCCTGCGAGTCCGGCACCGCAAGCTGCTGCTGCTGCAAAGCCAGAAGTCAGTGAGCTCCGCGAAGCTGAGAAAAACGAGCTCTTTGGCTCCTCGTCGGATAGCGAGTAAGGTAACGAGAGCTTATGATGCACCTCCCAGAAGGACACGAAGTATTGCGGTATGTTGCATTGCAGTGCCAAGCATTGTCAAACTCGTAATACAGGTTTTTTTATACATATTGGATTCGGAGAAAGCAGCGCGATGCATTGGCCCGATAGCACATACTTAACGATTCTCAGAGCTTGGAATGCAGGGCATGCTGTGCTTGCGCGACTCGCATTTCGCCAGCCGCGAGTGCGAGGACACGTTTCGATCTTCAAGAGATTCATGCCCATGTTGAAATTGGTCCTCGTCCTCGTCCTCCTCATCTTCACAGATGCACCAGTGGGTAGGTATCGTCGTCAGGTTTCGAATCTCCTCCAATCGCAAGCCTCCGCGCCACGTGGGCGCTTCAACTTTGCTGTTTGGCGCGCGCATATTTCGTTTCTTTTTGAATTTGAAATGGCAAATCCCCCTGCGTCACCTCCAATGAGCACAAAAAGCGCCAAGGCAAAGACGCATGACACGCGCGCTGCTTCCCTTCCTCACTATTGATACCGTCATCCTCCATCCTGTTGAGATGACTGGCGTTCTTCTTTCCTCCCTCCTGTTGTTACCCTCTTTCCTCTCGCTTTTGCCCAAAGCGAGAGAGCGAGACACTCGAACCCGCCCAGTCCCTCCCTCGCCATTTGTTTCTCAGCCTGTCACACACACATTTGCCAATGTTGCCGCCAAAAACCTCGGAGGTTTTTTTTGGCGGGAGCAATTGAAAGTGAAAAAGAAAATTGCGCGCCAACGGCTCTGATTGGCTGAAAGCCGCAAGGGAGCAGCCACAACTGTTTTGAAGTGTGACTTGCGGTTGATACAAGGGACTGGTTGCCCAGCCAACAAGCCACCGCCCACCTACATCTCTTCCTTCTCGATCTGTGCTGCATTTTGTATAGCCAGCCAGCCCAACCGCAATCTAATCGAGTGCGCGGTCGAAAAAAGGGACGCGCGCGCCTCTTTTCGAATCCCGAGTCGCTCGCTCGCGCGCTTTTTGGCCCCGCTGGGCTGTTTTGGCGCGCTATTGCCTCCTGGCTGCCTTTGGCTGCTGTCCGCT
>JAASFU010001072.1:0-11288 GCA_023333955.1 Globisporangium paroecandrum | reverse complement strand
TTTTTTTCGCCGAAAGCAGTCGAATGAGACTGCTTTCGTGATTGGCTATAAAACGACGCCTTTTTTCTTTTCTCAATCGTGTTATTGGCCAATATATCCACAGAAGTCACCATTTTCACGTTTTATTGGCGCGCACTGTATTTCTCTGACCTGAATATTTCATTCACATTTCCACAATGACTACATTTCACTGGTTGCAAACTGTTTTTTTTTATTTTTATCAAGTGGTCGCTGCAATCTATTTTAAAAATTGTAATGTTGCAGCAAAAATTATGGTTGCTTTTGATTTTTAAGGGTGCTGTTATAAGCATAAAATCGCTGGTAAAACTGCCGTGACGTTGTGTTAAGGTTGCGGGAACGCGAGTCGTCTCGCCCTGAGCTGACAACAGAAGAGGCTTCAACGTCAAAGTCGTACAGTGATTGTGTGTCAACTGCGCTTTGGCTCAATCAGGTGCGCTGATGAGAAGAACGCTTGCACACGCCCAGAACTGGGGTGGGACTGCTGGAGTGGGACCTCTTCGTGGGAAATTTCATGGTCTCTGCTAGTTTTTTAGTGGGGAGATCCGAAAGAATGGGCAACATGCACACACCCCAGGTGCTCAATACTTGTGCGAATGAGTCCAATTGGCGGAACCGGTTATACTGATACTCCACCAACCCCAGCTGCTCAAATCCCCCATATGATTGCTGCGTTGGTTTGTTGCTGTTGCCATTTTTCTATTTACTTCTTAGGAGAGGTTTGCCGCTTGGATGCTCCGAATCCGAATCGCTGTTTGGCACACTGGCATGCATGTTGCAGTTTAAGAAGCCATTGCACGGTCAGCAAAACTGTATTGCGAGCACACCCAAAAGCTTGTATCAATTTATATTCAATGTAATTGTAATACTATGCATTGTAGATGTATATGTGAATAACGAGGAAGCATGTTTATCAAAACATGCTGACTTCAGATGTTGCTACTATCTGTTTAGAAGGGAAATACAATATTGAGAGCCAAATGTTGAGCCAAACGAATCAGCGTGATCACAGCTGCAAATACGCTCAGTACTGTACCGCCATCATCCTGAGTTGTCGCAGTAAACTACAAAATCCGAAGTCTATCCTCTGCGCACAAAGCAGGCTTTGTAGGCGGGAGTTGCGAGAACGTGTGGTCCGCAAGTCCCTCCAACCCGCGCACCTACGACGCATTTCTGAAAGCGAATGCTTGCGATTTTTTTTTTCTCACTGGGGTGTGGCTTCGCAAGTGGGCATTGCTGCTTCCACAATCTTGATTTGGCACGGAAAGGAGAGAGAGAGGGAGAGAGAGGCTACGTCCTTCAGCTTGGTGGAGCTCTCCTGACAACACGTCCTATGGCGTGCACACGGTATTTGGTACCTCCGCACAAAGTACAGGAACCATGCACAGTATGGTCTCCGATGTTGCGCGTGACTTGTTGTTTCACACCTCTGTGTGCCCTCTACACTGGACTTACCGCATTCTGTTCAAGTGTCTGGAGTCATCAAGCCACCTCAATTGGAGGCCGCTGGCACACTGCTTTGTGATTGGCTGAGAGTGGTAAGGCAGAGGAGCCAGCCGCCAGAAATCCCACGTCGGCCCCGTCTCTGCCCAATTGCCGTTGGTCCCTCCGATCGCGCAAGCGCATCCCACACAATGCACTTGATGGTCGCCGATGTTACATGAATGGCGAACCCCACGGTCTCCGTTGTTGTTACTAGCCAAGCAGCCGCGGCTTACGCACAGAGCCTACACGTGTAATAGGCGGGAGCATAACACTGCACCCCACAACACAACGCAACCAGCGGCCCTCCCCATCCCGCTCTTCGCCTCCCTTGTATAACTGCGAGAATTTGGGGGCAACTGTACACGCCAGCAAGTCAGTCAACCAGTCAGCTGCTCAGACAGTCCCAATGTGGTATGGCGGAAGCAGAGGTATCAGTTAAACTTCTGCCGTCCGTCGTCCACGCGCAACTCGACAGCCCAGTGGTGCGAGGTCGTGGCTTGCGTATCATATTGGTCCATTCCTTCCTTCCAGTCAGAGTGTACTGAGCTGTCGATGCAGTGTCTGTCGAGCCAACCATCTGCTCTTTGCACACTGAGTCAGTCATTCCTGGTTTTGCGCCGATCCTGCGAAACGCTCAGCCCGATCTACTACCACACGTCGATGGAGGTCGCGTCGCACAAGATGAACCTCGCGGCCATCGTGGCGGCCACTGCCCAGCAGTCGGCACCAGTGCCCCACCAGACACAACCACCAGCCAAGAAACCCTCCAAGACGCAACTCAGCTCGATCAGCCCCAAGACGGTAACCGCAAAGGTCAAGGTGACGGCGGTCAAGCGGATCCGTAAGCGCAAGCGCATGGTCGACTCCAAGAAGCCGCGCAAGTCGCGCGTGGTGTACAACTTCACGGCCGAGACGCTCTCGCAATACTTTCACCTGTCGCAGCGCGACGCGGCCAAGCTGCTGGGCGTCGCGCCGATCACGATGAAGCGCAATTGCAAGCGCCAGGGCATCATGTGGCCCTACCGCGCACAGAGGATCGAGGCCGCGCACCGCGCGCGACAGGGCTCCGAGTCCGCATCATCCGAAAATGAAGAGGACCGCGACGTCGACGGCGACGGCAAAGACACGAGTAACGAGGAGGAGGGCGCCATAACAGCCACAGAGACGCAGGTCGCGCAGGCGCTCGTTAGCATGAGCCCTGCAGTTCATGCGCCACTGATGTCAAAGGCCGGACTGGTGTTCGCGCGCATGCCGTACCTCTGTCTAGAAGAGAATGCGATGAAGGAGGAGCGTGACTCGCCAAGTTGCGTGGTGTAAGTAGTAGAGAAGCTGTTGTTTATACTCTTAATAAGTTATACATTGTTGAAATGCCCTTGTTTGTGCTGGTTGTCGTCGTATTACCAACCTTCTACTGCACAGTATAGGTCTGAACTATGCATTGTGTGCTCACCATCTGGCTGCGTCTTCAAGATGATATAGACCTGACGCCCACTTCGAATTTTAATAGATGAGCCCACGTGAGCATCCGTCTGCCAGACAAAGTCAGAAGGTGTCCCTGGTAAAGTACGTACGCCTTTGAAGTCGAACCATTTCAGCAAACATTGAATGGAGCTTTGGCCATGTGGCGATGCCTAGCCACGGACACCAGATGTCATTCGATCGATAGACTACGTCTTGCTGAGCTCAGCCAAACGCCCCAACCGCATAAAGCGAAACACCTTAGGCTTCCCATCCATATCCATACAGAGTTGCATGATGACACCAGAATGTACTCCGATCTTTTGCCTTGCGACTTGAGTTGAGGGTGCAGTATGCAGAGAGAGATTATAATCTGATCCTCACTTCAACTTGTTTTGTTGATCACCAGGTCACCTGGGTCATCATTGCTTTTGCGAACTGTAGTATGGACCATCTTACTGACTGTAAACCATTTAATTAGTAAAGCGTGACGGGTGTGATTCATACATGTAGATGTTTGATTTACATTGATCAGCCCCCGTTGGTCTCCACGTTGTCGCAATCTGAACTAGTAATTGGTGCGATAGTACGTGGCTTTTCGTGTCTTTCGAAACACAATGCAAAAGAACCGTTGCCAGCAACTCAAAAAGCTCTTCAAGGTGTCCGCTGCTTGTCGTAACGCATTCGCGACTTTGTTGGTACATGATGGCGACTGAGGAGAACGCTTGCAAACACCACTGTGATCCTTCTTGTGATTGATACATACATATAAACTAGAACTGTAATCTTTGTGCTGCATTTTCGAGCCGGCAAGGTGACTGTAACGCACGTGCTTGCGTCGAACGCAAGCCAGTACGAATCGCACGCGAAGCAAACAAGGAGAGGTGAGCCCACTCGGGAAGCAAACTGGAACTCCCAGTGGGATGCAAGCTGCCACTTTCCACTTTCCACTGCCGAATGGAAGTTTATCCATTCGAGTGAGAAATATGTACAGCTTTGTCATGTATAGTAAATGTATAGCTCGGCAATTTGGCCTCTTTATCCTCCATATTAAATAACCTTATATGAGGTTTTGGGGTTTATTACATACAAAACCCTTCTAATTTCAGGCGATTGCCACCATATTCGAATTCCTACAATACAAACGCTCTCAAAAAATTGGAATTTTGTTTTATATGTATAGTTGTTGTATACTGTGTATACCGCTACATCTATCATATTTTAAGCCTGAAGTTTATATTTTAGATTAGAATCTTTGTGGCAGCACAATCTGATTGGGTTTTTCTAAATCATATTTTTCTAAAAAAATTAGAATTCTTCAATATCGAAAAGAATCTTGGAGGATCACAAGTCTCATTTACCAGTTGGCGCCACCGCGACAGCCTGCAGCAGCCTCGACGACAACCCGCGCACGCTCATGACGCCCGAGCTCTCTGTCCCCCCGTCGGAGACGTTCAGTCACGTCGCCCAGCACCACGTTCTCCGCGACAACGTAGTGGCGCTGCTCCGGGTCCTGAGCCCTCAGCAGGAGAGGCAGGTTCGAGCCTTCGCCATCAAATCTGCAAGACTCGTCAAGCGGCTCTACGCGCTGCCCGAGACGGAGATCGCCAAGTACTTTCATCTCTCGCAGCGAGAGGCTGCGCGCGCGTTTGGCGTGGCGACCATCACGCTGAAGCAGATGTGCAGACGCCGCGGGATCAACTGGCCGACGCTGGTGAAGGAGAGGGTCGAGTGCTCTGATAACGAGTCGGTGGAGATTGGGCTCGACGTCTCGCACGCGCCAGCTGCTCCACTGGGATTGGCGTCAAACGCCGACGAATTGCGCTCGCGACTTTGATCAAGCTGGTCTATCGAGCATGCTCGACAGGCGAGAACTTTGCTAAAGTCTTTGTCTGTGTGTGTGTGTGTCTGTATGTGTGTTGATGATGAAGGGCATTTGCCGACTGACTGACTATCTAGGAGAGTTGCGTATATATTAATGAATGGTGAGTGTGCAACTGAAATTGGTTGTGTTGTTTACTGCCACGGAGCAGGCTGTGGTTGAGCTATGTGATAGTGAAGTGGTGGCGCTGAGACCATAGACTGCTCACTGCTGTTGCTGCTGCTGCGCTGCTGGCAATCCTCGTCTCGTCGCCTCACTCGCAATCGACGTGCATGCAGCTCACGTATCTTCTCCTCGTTGCTGCATACGTTCGCTAGGAGCAGCAGCGCGGAGTCTCTCTTCTCATCGCATTGGTATCCTTCTCGTACATCACCGTTGAGCTGAGTGCTGGTTGGACTGGCTTCGAGCGAGTCGAATGTCGGAACTGACCACGCAAGCAGCTCCTCGAATGTGAGCGTATTATCGAATTCCATTCGGGACGTAGAGCTTTCCTGCTTCGGGGTATCCGATTTGGATCGTCGAGATCGACTCGTGAGATGCGCCAGGCTGATCACTCGCTTCCTTTCTTCTTCCAGCAGCTCCAGCTTCTCACGCTTTATAAGCGCGCTTTCGCCACTATCCACTTGCAGCGACGCGTGGTCTTGCTGCTCCCTTCTCAGTTCATGCGGAAGCAAGAACATGGAAGCTCGCTCACTGTGAGCTTGACTCTTTCTGAAGCTTTTCGCCTTTGGGGGCGATCTGGGGGTCGTACTCGAGTCGATCTCGCAGTTGCTTGCACTGCTGGAAGGACGATTGTTTTCCTGGTCTTCCAGGTCAGTCATGCGTCGACGGATGGACTGTAGCTGGCGATACGGCCACTTCCGGATCTGGTTGCGACGGCAGATCCGCTTCAACGCAGCTTCACAGATCCCAAGTCGCTCTGCGGCCTGAGGGGAAGAGGTTGAGCGATTGCGCACACGCACACGTAGGGCTCTCTGTTCGCCTGCATCATTCTCTTCAAGACTGCACGCTCTACTACATCAACATGAATCGACCCACTCACCATCTTCAACGGCAAGTGATACAGTTGCTGCAGCTCGTTGATCTCAAAGTGGATGCGACGACGGCGCGCTCCTGTCCGTCTCGGTCGCCGAACTTTGTGCTGACTCGCGCGGTCCTCTTCGTCGTCGTCGTCGTCCTCATCATCATCTTGGGCATCCTCACCATCGACGTATTCTTCTTCATCTCCTAGTCTTTGCTCGTTGTCACTCCTGCTGTGATCTCGATCTTCATCAGCCCAGCTTTCTCGTCGTGGTCGCAGCTGGGATCGGCGCATCAGAAGAGCATTGTCCATGTTCATCTGGTGTGCAGAAGCGAAAGCGGAGATGCTTCGCCAACCTGTAACCTCCCACGTACTCGATCTCGAACCTTGAGGGGTCTTCGATGTGAGCGGCAGAGAGGAGATTGAAGAGTGAGGCTAAGAAAATGCTGCTGGTTGAAGTGATGAGCGCAGCTGGAAAGGTGCGATAGTTAAACGCACGGTCGCCGGTAAAGGCGTGGGCAAGCGAAGCTTTTCACAAAAGCTAACGCGATTGCAGATCTCACGCGGCTTGTAACTGTCAATACAACAAGGACAGGCCAACTTCAACAAGTCATTTCACTCGTATCTGATTCCATGCTCATGCATGACAAGAGAAATCACCAGCAAATGACGTTACGCCTGTCAAAGTGTCAATGTGGATACGTCACGAGAGACTCGATGATGGACCCAGAATGCTCTTCATGGGTTAAGATTCGCTTGGGGTATCTATCTCAGCAGCTGCGTGTATCCATACGAGCATTCGCCGCACCTTTCGTTGCGCGTGTATAAGTGAGACTCGCGAGGCGATTCGACAGAGAGCTGCGTTATCTATCGAGGTTTGCACTGTCTCTCTCTCTCTCTCTCTCTCTCTCTCTCTGTCACGCTCCAATCTGTGGCTCATTTCCCAATGCGCTGTGCTGTGTTACTGGCTCAGCGGAGAAAGTAAGAAGCTCAGCTGCGTCTGTGGAGAAGCTGGACGACTGCGAGAGTGTAATTGCCTGACGAGCGAATGCCAAATGTGTTATTCGACCATCCAAACCTAAGGTCACAAGCAAAACTTCAACACACTTTCACTTCAACATGGGATCAGATCTGATACTTCAAAAACCACTTTACGGAGCGAATAGAGTTTTACATACAAACCTTTGACCTAAAATATAAAGCTCCTCTGGCACATTTTGTAGCCATGTCTAAAATCATGTCAATCAAAAAGGCGATCCTGAGAGTAGTCCTTGCTTTCGCATATAGTTGCGGCGTCTCTCTAGCAACCTTCATGTTGTAGATCCGCCCGCTTTAGTCCAGTGATATTGCCCTCAATTTTCCAATCCGTTAGCCTTACACCTGAAAATTTCAGAGAGCGAGTATTGTTGTGGTTACTATTCACTGATGCACCATCCGTAAATCTCTATTTGCAGCGCCTGCCGCTCTCGACGATCCATTGCCAGCACAAGTTTCATCATCTTCATCTTCTTCGTGGAAGGCAGTGAAACATATTAATAGAATCCATGTGCATCTCTGAACTGGGAGTTATTTGAAGACTGCTAAATTGACTTTCTATTTGGAGGAGCCCCTTGGGGACTTTGACGTAATAACGCTGTCAGTCAAGAGATAGATAGCACTCTTGTTCTCATTGTAGTAGTCACGTGTAGCCACAGAGTGACCAGCGTTCAGTGTCGTTTGCCTGTTGCGTGAGTGAACATGGCTTCGCGCCCCAACCTGATGCGCGCGCGGTCGCTGCCGAGCCAGCAGGTGCGCGGCTTCGCGTTCCCGAACCCAAGCGAGCTCTCGAGCGAAGACGATTGGTTCAGCGACTCGTCCAAGTCTCTAGAGGATTCTGATGGTGCGCCTAACAAAGAGCGGTCCGGTGATGGCGATGACGAAGAAGGGAAGAAAACGGCGATGGCGATGGCGCGGGCGGCGACGTGTACCCGGCGGCCTCGCTCATCACGCTGCCGTTATTCTTCACGTCGCACAGCCTGATTCTCGTGAACGCGCAGAACGAGGCCAAGCGCCAGGCCGCCCAGCAGCAACAGCGGAACTACGAGGCGGTCATGAAGCGATCCCAGATGCGACGAGTTGCGGTGCGCGCGTTCTCGATCTCGAATGTCACCACTGGCCGGTTGTCATTGAACTCAGGACACTCGTTACCCATATAAGGGCGTCGGGAAACCGATCCAGTCGTAGTAGCAAGACGAGTAGACGCCCTCGAACGCGGTGAGCTGCCTCCCAGCCAACAGCAGAATGCCAACGCATCCGCCAACACCTCAGATCCACAGCAGGCGCCAAATCCCGAGAAATGCGCGAGCTTTCAGAGCATCGGCGGCAGGACTTCCCGGCACTCCTCGCCTAATCCGGGCACCAAACGCGCCAAGCCAAAAGGCTACGCGCACTCGTACCTGCCCGAGCCACAGCGGTCGGCGCGCTTCGCGTTGCGTCGGTTCCTCGTAAAGAAGAAGCGCCGGATGCTGCGCAGATTCCGCCAGTTCGCGACCAACCTGAGTTCCGTGATCTACCCCATGAGCACCTTCCAGCGCGTGCGCGAGGGTGTGCTCTTTAACCTCTTTGCGGCTCAAGTGACGTATCTGCCGCTGCTGCCAGTTTATTTCCCCCAAGAGAGAGAGCTGATCATGGCGCTGCAGGTTGTCGCCGAGTGGATCTACTTTGTCGACTGTGTGCTGGGCTTCAACACCGCGTACTTCAAGAAAACCACGAACGAGCTCGTGACAGCTCGACGAGAGATCGCAAGGCACTACGCTTGCTGTGGCTGGTTCTGGCTCGATTTACTCTCGTCGGTACCAGTCAATACGGTCGCGTACCTGGCGTCAGACGACAAGGGGCTCTTTGAGCTCAGTACACTGGCGTATTTGATCTTCGACAACATCGCACAGATCCCGCGGTTCGTGAGCTTCTTCCGCATGATCCAGGCGCTCCGAGCCGCCGCGAGAGCTCTCCGCGCTGGACAGAACTTCTGGACCTGGGCGCTGCTCGCACCTGCTGCGCATCGCGCGCCTGGTGCTTCTGGTCATGCTCCTCGAGCACTACGTGGCGTGCGTCTGGCAGTACTTGTCGCCTAAATCTGTATCTGACACGACAGCCGCCACATCCGCGCTCAAGCTCTACGTGCAGAACTACTACTACGTCGTGCTGCTCGTGCAGGGCCAGTCGGTCGAGACCGCGAACGTCGCGCAGACGATCTACTCGATCTCGGCCGTGTTCGTCGGCTCGTTTATCACCGCGATCGTGTTTGGCAACGTCGCGATGCTCGTGTCCAATTTCAACTCGAGCGCAACCAACTACCAGCGCAACATGGAGAAAGTGTTCGCGACCATGAAGAAGATGCAGCTATCGAGCGAGCTCCAGGACCGTATCCACCAGTTCTTCACGCACCTCTGGCAGGAGTACGACTCGGCCGACACCGACTTGGCCAAGTTCCCCAAGTAGCTCACGCCCACGCTCGCGCTCGAGATCGGCCTCTGCCAGTACATGAATCTCATCACAGGCGTGTCGTACTGGAAAGACTGCTCGCCCGACTTTGTCTCGCAGGTCATCCGCAACCTCGTCGTGCGCGTGTACCTGCCCGACGACTTTGTGCTCCACCAGCGAGAGATCAGCCAGGGCTTCTTCATGATCAACCGAAGCACCTGTGAGCGTACGCACCCGCTGTCCGAGGCTGAGAGCCTGTATCTGCGCACGATAAGCGCGACGTTCGGGTCAAGACAGACGAGCTCGTCCACATCTCCGCCAAAGACCCTACACTCGCCGCCCAAGAAGAACTTGAAATACCACCACAGTGTCCGCGAGACAGCGGACTCGTCGAACTTGCCCTACAGCCCCGAGCTGCTGCGACTCGGTCAGGTGTTTGACGGCATGAGGCTCTTGCTCAACTTTGAGCAGCACTTCAACGTGCGCGCAGTCACGCACGTCGAGATGTGCGTGCTCAGTCGCTGCGAGTTCTAGAAGATCCTCATGCGCCTCCAGCATGATCGTCCGATCGTTCTCATGGTGCTCTTGGGGCAGGTGATACTCAAGAACGAACTCCCGTTCTCAATGGAGGACGTGTTTGACGTAACCGTGGTCGATGGGGACGAGTCTCTTAATGAAGAGCAGCCAGCGAGAGAGTCTGATTCGACAAGCTCGACCACTAGAACAGATCTGAACACTCATGCGAGTCAAAAACCGCTGACCAGACTCACGCCCTCGGAACCCGCGTACTTCTTGATGAAGAAATCAACCACCAGGCGGTCGACCCGACCATCAAGTTTGGCTTCCAGCAGGTCGATCTCCCGCCTGAGCCCCCCCAAGGCTCCAGGTGGCGGCGCTCGACAGAAGGAACCATCCAGTACTGCACCGGAGCAAGTGGCTACAGCAACAACTCAGCAGCAGCCACCATCATCTGCGCGTGTTTCGTTATCGTCACGTTCAAGCTCACCGTCAGCTGTTGTGGCGCCAAACGAATTGTCTGAGCACGCTCCATCCACCCAGCCAGCAGAACAATCGAGCGGGTTCTCATTACTTGGTCATACTGAGCGCCAATCGATACCACCACTGGCACTTGAAAGCGCGAATGCAGATTCGTTATCCGGTCTCCCAGAGGCGAAGAAGGCGAAAACATAGCTCCGGTCATCGGCATCAGAGTTCCAGACTCCCTGTCGTCGTCGGCAGCAGCAGCGAGCAATCGCAGCTTCTTCAAGACGAGATGCAGCTTCTGTTCCACCGCGCAGGCGTGATGGAAGACTCCCAGATATCCGTTCTGAGCGCATTGGAAGTGCTGCAACAGTCGGCTGCGAGGATCAACCAGAACATCCTGGCGCTGACAACCAAACCGGTTCTCCCCAGTGGTGACCGACCCGAGTCAAGGGCGCTTCGCCAAGAGCGCAGCATGCGTAAGATACTGTCACTGCCATCTCACTGGGAGCAGAGCAGTCAGGGTGCACCACAATTTGAAGGCAAAGAGTCTAGAGAACACACACAGAGTGGCAGACCACGCTCTGGCTTTTGGCCCCGACCTGCTCGAAGGTTGCCTCGGAGTCAAATGGGTTTACCAGTGGATGAGGTCGTACCGGCGCAGCTCGATCCTGCACACACGAGAAGCTCTATGCAGCCGTTTATATGTCGAGCGTCCATGTTTCCTCGCCGCTCAGCGAATGCCGCCAACAGACCATCGATTGTGAAGAAGTGAGAGCTTCTCGCGGATTTTCTCTGGACGCAGTACCCGTCTGCACAGTAAATGGCGGATATGTGGATACCAGCTCGGCTCTGTATATACTGTGGCTGTAAAAAGTCTCCGCACCCCTGAAAATTTATCACGTTTTGCGAATTTTCTCCGCTTGTGAAAACTTTCGCCAGGAGAATTTGGGACGGGAATATTCTCCGTGATGAACTGGT